>CAKNXH010057566.1:10266-67369 GCA_932178445.1 Andricus quercusramuli | reverse complement strand
TTTTTTAATGAGTTTTTCTTGCATTATACGGAGAGGATACGATGTGGATACTATAAGGATACGCTGTAGCGTATCCGCTCCGTTCGTTCGGTCCGCCAGGGAAGGCATGTCCACTTCGCGCACGATATCTCCAGTCAGCATCATCTGAAAGAAATAAATCAGAAATTTTCTTTATTAGTATGACCATAGCTCTGAAGTGACAAAGCGCATCTTTTTTATTTTGCAAAGTGACAAAATGGTGGCAGTTCAAACAAAAAAATATCAAAAAATCGTGTTTTTTTGCTCTTTTTTTTGTTAATTTGACTATGATAAAATTAAAAGTGCTTAAAACCGCTTCGTCACTCTGTAGATATTTATATTTGGAATCAACGTAGACAATTTTAAAGTAATCGTTTGAAAACTTCTGGAGAAATCGTGCGCGCAGAGCGCAAAAACTTTGTTTCGAGAAAAACGCGTTTGAAGTTGTCGGAACATAAGAATTGTAAGAAAAAGTTACTCTACACGCTTTTGCTTCAAGCTCTCAAAAGACTCCGAATTTCTGTGTGAAATTTTGATAAGATATTTCTGAATATATAACCTATCGAAAAATGTAAAGAAAAAAATCGATTTTTTAAAAGTGAGATAGTAGAATGACCCCTTGAATGTGAGATTTTACACCGATCCAGTGGGGACCGGGACATACTAAAGATGTTCTTAGAATGTACTTCCGTCAGAAGACGTCTATAGGACAACTTTTAGACTTGTGTCCCCACTGGGGAGGCTTAATTTATAAAAAATTTATTTTATTCAACCGAAGGAACAGCGGAAATGAAAAGAGAGTCCAGGAGCAAGGCAAAAATTTCGCCCGTTTCTATATCTGACCCTTCGGCAAGCAATGACCGTTTCCTGTACAAAATGAATAGTAGTGTACACCCAAGTGTAAAATCAATTTTTCCCAACGTCGTGGACAAAATGCGATTTTATCCACTCCACGGTATGACAAAACTCGCATTTCTCCACGTTGTTGGAAAAAAATCACGAAGGAATAATAAGGAGACTGAACTGCCATGGACAACTTTTTCAAAGTGCCCGGCCTGTAAGTAGTAATCACTCTTTACTCAGTGCGCAAGCGCCACGTGTCCTCTTCTCACGCACAGTAAAAGCGCGGGTGAGGCAGCTTTTTGAAATAAAGTATGTGTATCAGGTTATCCAAGTTGGTTTCTTTTGCTACCAGCAAAATTTTTCGAGTTGTCAAGTAAAATTAGTGTGTAAAAAGTGTAAACTATAATAATTAATACTTTTGGTTAAGTGAATACATAATTTAGTCAAGTGTGTTTGATAAGATTGCGATAATCAAAGAACTTCGTTATGGAAGTGTTAAGTATATATTGCCATTCTAATTGCAAAATTTCAAGTTCATACGGTTTCATTAAATTCTGTACCTACCACTTTCATAATTCACTTCTTTGATAACCACTATCTTATGTCATTCACTTAACTAAAAGTACTAATTATCTTATACATCGCACACATACTCATTTTACTTGAGAGCTCGAAAAACGTTTGTCGGTAGCAACAAAAAACAAACTCGCATAACCTGAGAAACATAGTTTATTCTCAAATCTCAAAAGCTACCTGACTTGCACTTTTCTGTGCATGAGAAGAGGACACGTGACGCTTGCGCACTAAATGAAGAGTGATTACTATCTACAGGCCTGGCACTTTCGGTGCCGTTGCTCCTAAGAAATCGGATATAGAGAGATCGGTCTCCTTATTATTCTTTCGTGGAAAAATATAGTCTTCAGCTAGTGCAAAAGAGCTTTTTTCAACTCATGTGATTGCAAAAATCGCCTTAGGCTCGCTTTGCAAATTTCAAATTCGTTAAAAAAGCTTCCATCTGCACTCGTTGAAAAATATAGTATTGATAGAATGAGCCGTGGAAAATCTTTGATGGCTGTTGTGATTGTCCGTTACAAAGTGAAATTAAGCTGTGAGAGAGATTTAAAATGTTTGAGAATGACTTTGACAATACTTTCTGTTTTTTTTATGATTTCCTTGCTTTTACATATCAATTATGTTTTTCAATTTTTATAAATCATGCACTGAAACGGTGCTCAAATTTATTATAACTAACTGCAAATTATCTTCGTGTAAGAACAATTGAAATAGATTAATTGATATGTATAAACTCATTCTACGTAGAAAATAACTGCAATTATCGCAAATAACTGAAGACAGACAAATATATTAATTTGTTTTAATTTGTTACAAATCTGTAATGGAGAAAACAACCGATACAGTAAAAGATGAGATGAGAAAGTGGACACGTTTTACAGGATTTACACAATTTACACGATTTACAGGAGCATGCTAAACTGTGTGAATGCCTCTGATGGTGCTGAGGTGCTGATGGTGGCTGAGGACAAGCCACATCCTGATTCATGTAAGGCCCATTAACATGACCGAAATCACTTTACATCATTCACCTAAACTGTAAATGTCAGTCAAAGATATTATTAATTTATATTCCTAACAATTTTCTTTTGAGAGACAAAGTTATTTAAAATATTTTTCCTGCCATCAACAACTTTTCTCTCCTTTGCACATCATGTTTTTCTGTACCAAATTCTAAACGCGAATATGTATAGTAGATTTTGATTGATCTATACAAATTAGATATGATATCTTGATTAGATTTTTATTGAATATGAAAAAAGTTAATTTCATTCATTTTTAGTTACTTAACTGTATTATTTCAAATTGGGAAAACTGTAGATTACAGTCTTTACGTATATCAAATACAAAATTGCATGCCACCAACTCCTTCTGTATGTTTGTAAATTTGTAAATTTGTAAAGCGTAGTTTCATTTTTATGTATGAGATTTTTATTTGATTTTCAGGAGTATTGTCAGTCGAAGCTCGATTTGAACAACGTTTATGAAGCAGAAAAACTGTTCTTTTACGCAGACTGTTATTTTTAATAATATATATTTTAACGGTCATGAGTTATTGTCAGCGTATTTTAGTACTTATATATAAATAAATTTCAAAACAAATTAAAATAACTTGATACCTATGGAAAAAATTTATTTCAGAGACCCGACCGAAATAAATCATAATACTTCTGTGATTTTCGTCCTGTTTCTATGCTTGCCAAACGTGTATATTTATTTGGTTTAGATTACGCTTTTCAAAATACCGAGATTTTTTAGTGACCAATAAATATAAACCATATTTTGAGTAACGTAACAGAAAGAAAGATTCGGCCGGGTCCCGGAGTTTAATCACAACATATTTTTAATGAAAAATCTTGCTTTTTGGTTTATCCCAGTTTCCTTATTCAGAGTTTATAAACTGTAATGATTAATATTGTATATTTGAAATTTTGTTGAAAATATACAATAATATTAAATTACGATTCAGAGAATTTTCTAGAAGTACTATATAATAATTACATTCTATAACCTGTAAACAACTTTCAAAAATATGGCAAAATTTAATTCAAGAAAGTTTATTTCAAAATTCAAGAGGTTATATTAGAGGATCTTGTATTATTTCTGGTAATTTTTTGAAATTTATGTCTGAATTTGACATTCAATACATACACGGACAGCAAACTCAACAACAATTATTTAATTTTTAATATTGAGATATTTTGTGTGATTGGTCATCTTTAATTATTTTTTGAGAATTTAAAAGGTAAATAATGTTCTTTAAATCGTTATTCTGCTTTCACGGACTTATCTCCAAGTATCATGTTTTTGTAAATATTAGAGACTCTTGCTAACAAAAGTTTTATTTCTGGAACGAAAAAAAGCGAATTGGGCAAAGACACAACTTGAAAAAAATGTCTGGTAGTGTCTGAGCTAAAGTACAGCCTTTAAAAATATTTTTCGCAAAGCTAGATTAATACAGGTTTGCCATACATCATCATCAATACATTTTTTTATAATGATTCAGTCCATGTTTGTAGTTGCTTGTAGGTAGAATATTACCACGATTGTTCGTTTCGCTGCATTTATGGCTTGGCTGCTACAAAAGATCTGAATCATGCACTAAGCTGGTCAAGAAATGAAAGAAACTGAACAAAAATAGTAAGCCAAATTATTTTGTTCAACAAAAAACATTCAACCCCAAATGTCAGTTGTGTAAATCATTAATTTTTAAGATTATTTTTATTATTGAATAAGTTACATTACTTGTGAATCATATTCATTTTTTTATTTAAATTTTTTCCAAAAGTTCCTTTTAAATATACGAGTTCATTGTATCCAGACACTTTCTGATTTTTTTTAATCATTATCAATCATTATATTTTTACAATTTATTATTACAAATAACAGAGCACAGATAATAGAACACAAAACACGAATTTTAGATTTCACTGTATAATACAATTTTTAATTCATTTATGCTCATGAACAAAAATGATATTTGCGAGAGAAGCTTACAAAAAAGAATAGAATGAGTACTTGACACAGCCTAAATATTATATCCCAGATACTAAGCTTACAAATTCAAATTAATTCCGTTGAATTTTGTTTAACCTCCATTTAATTTAAATTATCCTTGATTCACTGAAATGGTCTTTGAAGGCAATGAAATTCGTTCGGAAAGAATTAATTGAATTCACCTAAATTGGCTCGAACTCAATATAGAACTAACTAGAAATCAGTAGAATATAATAAATTGAACTATGGAAGCCCTTAGAATTCTCAATAATTCAGTAAAATTTACTTTAATTAACTAAAATTTTCTGGAAGTCATTAGAAATTATTAGAGAATTCAGTCAAGTTTACTAAAATTTCATAGAATTCTATACAAATCACTAATAATAGACAGAATTGATTTAAAATTATTGTATTACCTTCCTCTGAATTAGTAAGATATCACTAATGAATTTGAATCAAGTCTGTTACTGATTGTTTTAGTATGTAGTTTCACGGTCAAGTATTAGTACAAATTACTGAATAATATGATAATAAATTAAAAATTAAAATTTTAAAGGTTTTTCGTGTTTAAAACGTGTGCGGAACTATGAATGTTGCCAACGTTTCGTGAACATTCAGAGTTTCGCACACGATTGAAACCCGAAATAGCTTTAAAATTTAAATCTTTAATTTATCATAATGAGTCATCGGCAAAGCATTAAATCTACTAAATAATATGATAATTAATTAATAGAAAACGCATTTTCTAAGCAAAAAATCTGCGAATAAGTTGCAATAAATTCACAGCAATTTTGTTACTAATTCACTTTGTGTAGGTTTTTCTACTAAAGTGAACTGGTAACAATCATTAGGGTGCATCACGAAATTTCTTTTCTTTTTTTTTTGTTGTCGTTAAAACCTTAATGATTTCTATTTAGGACTTATGTAGAGAAGACGACTTTTTACCAGTGTTTAACATTACAACATTACATTAAACATTACATTAAATGTCATAACTAATCAGAAGACATATTTTCTTTACAGTAGTATATTTTTATATATGCAATTCAAAGCTTGTCATAAGGAAAACCGCGGGAGTTCACCGGGAGCAGGTGCCATTCTACAAGTTTGAACCCGCTTTCGGCGAAATCGGTGTAACATTTCAGATGCAACCACGTCTCACGACCGTGACATAGGTGGGTCTTGGTGGATTTCACTCGCGACTATATGTGCTGTACCCCGTAATAATCCTGTTGTGGAAACATTCAAGATTCAGTATTCCGCCACCACCTTGATGGCGTGAGATGTAAAGTCACGGATCAAACGACTCAAGGTGCATGCTTTTGTTCATGAGCATAACTTTTCGTGATTCGAATTCGAGGGATCTGACCGCATCCTTCGTCAATGGAACCACTCCAAATTAATAGACTTTAAACTTTGGTCAGAGGACCAAATCCGTCGGATAAGACGTTTGTATTTGCATCGGAGAGTATCCTTCATAGATTTCACCCCCTGAATGTGGCTCCGTGGCACGCCCAGGTGTGTACTGATCTCTCCAGCGCCAAGGTGTCGTATAGCGCATTTGTCGACGAGCTCAGCTTCTTCGAAGATACCATTAGGTTTTCCTCGCTTCAATTTAACCTTGGCGCATATTCCAACCCAAACTCCATTCTAATCTCCCGAGTGTATTTCTCGACAATACCTAGAACTAGATCTAGTTGCTCTTTATTTTTAGTATAGATCTTAAGATCATCCATTTAAAATACATGAGTGACCTTATGCTTTCGGTATCCGTGTTTGATGCAAAAGTACTCTTCGGAATGGCGAAGTGATTGTGGAAATAATGTGAGGCAATTCAGAAGGTGGCCCTTGGTGTCGTTCTGAGAGACACTGGTCTGGAAGGTGACGTCGTTAGTTGCGACACAATGCTTTCCAGGTGAGATAGTAAATCTGGATTTCCGAAGTGGCATCAATCTCTCTATGCATCTCACGATGTGTGAATAAACCTTTAAGCTTTTCAACAGACAAATTATAAGTCTACGGGAGGTTGAATCAAATGCTTTCCGGTAGTCAGTCCAGGCCATCGAAAGGCATCCCTGTTAGGATGCTGCGTCTTTGCAGACACATCTATCGATTAGCAGGTTCTCCCGACATCATGCCACGCCTTTTTTTGAATCGCGTTGTTCGTACATCTCTTGCCACAAAATTCCGATTTTTCGAATATTCCTATCATTTAGGATAGTTGTGAAGATCTTACACAGCGTGTTCACATAAGTTATCGGCCTGTAATTCTTAGGGACGGCTAAGTCGCGCATCTTCGGCAGGAGCACTGTGCGTCCTTCCACCGACCACTTCGGACTAGGCTCTTCCGACTTTAGATGTAAGGTGAAAATTCGGGCTAGATGCTGGTGGGTTGAAGGAAACTTATTCCACTAGAAGTTCTTGATACTACCTGGTCCTGCAGCAGAAAAGTTCTTCCTACCCCTGAGTGTTTTTTTCACCTCTGCGGTAGTGATTGATTGTCATTCCTATTTATTTTCTTTGTGTCTTCTTTCAATTAATGCCGGACTTTGTAGACTTCTATCCAAAATACCTGGACCTCCTTAGGTTTTTGTGGGTGGTCGACAGTAACTGGAAGGTCTTGGGAGAGTCGAGATGATCCAGATAAAAACTGTTCATTTTTTCTGATTGATGGTTAGCGGCATTGACTTCTTCAGTGTGTGATGACGGATCCGCAGTTCGCGCGCAAACGGTCGGACCCTGGCAGTGAAATTCTTGCTGGATGCTATGTAGTCAATTACACGCTGAATGCGGGACGCGTACTGTCTTGCCCAACTTATCTTTGAGCTGAGTTGATGCTTCCGTCTTTTGGTCTTATGATCAGCCGTTGGTTTTGCTTTACAGTTTGCATCAGCCAAAGTTCTCGCTGCATCATGCACACTACAATTGATGGTCCAGATGTCAGACTCTTTGAAGAAATCTCCACGAAGAGCGTCATTCAATTCAGTCAGATCTTTGGGCTGGAAAGAAACGTGAATGTTGATTTTTATACTGGTCCAAAAGCTTCGCTCTTCCTCTATTGGATGCCTGCCCGCGGTTGGTCTCAGCTTCGTTTCTCTTTCCCTGTTGCCGTCTTGTTCTGGCTGTGGTAGAGTAGGCTCTCCGCTCATATAACCCCTTCTCCAGAAGTTCTTGGCACGGTTTCGCAGAAGTTGATGTGAAAAGTGCGATAGCTCTGGGTGGTTCTTGTAACACAGAGCATGCAGTTGCGCCATGTAACCTTTCGGATTAGGGGCTATACTCGTATCGTAGCATTCCAGCAGGTTATCACTCTTGTTTCCACAAGCAGCTAAGGAAAAGGGATCGTCCATCCTTGTAGAGCCCCGCTTGCGAGGATAAGGCTGCATGCTGTAAGAGATCGTCCGATATCCCAGAGTGACTTTTTAAGATACCTCACAAAATCAACCGCGGAAAGCAGGCACCTTCTGAGAGATGATCGCGATTTCAGAACAAGGAGGAATATTGACATGCAGGTTCCTCCTAGGCCCCAAGATCTGACTGAAATGGATTCCTCTCCTAAAAATACTCTCCTAAAAATACTCTCCTAAAAATGGTCAAGAAGCACGAGATGATTGGCAAAGGGGCATTCCTTTACAAAGCCGCGGAGCAGGCAGCCGAGACCGTTGGCCTGAATTTTAACATCCGGAGTGAGGAAAGTGCATTACTCCATCTAGATGCTTCATTTCTAAAAGCTAAAGTAAAGGACTGAGAGGTTGAAAAATTCATTTTACTCAATTTCTCACTGAATTTTTAAAATTGAAATGTTATTTCAAGGAGTTCCCAGCGATAGGAGGAGAGCCACACTATCCGGGTGTCCCACTCACGCGGAACGAGGTATCTCTACAGACATAATGCGGCCCTGAGAGTGCTACATTACCATCTTTTGTAGCTCTTGCCGTGTTGGCCGCGACTCTGCCCTGCCGAACGCTCCGGGGAGATAGAGTCAATTGTGTAAAACGAGAAGTGCCAAATTTTCTGGAACTACGATTTTAGGATAGCAGTCGCCATTGTACACTCGAGGCCTGACATCGTTCTTCAAGACTTCGAGAAACAAACTATATTCGTCATCGAATTCTCGACTTCGGCTGACTACAGTATTACTTCCAAGGAGCAGGAAAAGGAAGAGAGGTATCAGCACCTCAAAAGGGAGCTGCAACGACTAAACATAAAATATTTGGTCGAAGTAATTGTCCCTGTGATCGGCGCTCTCGGAAGTGCGAAAATATCGCTAGTTTGTTAGCCTAAAGCCATACACGCGTGCCAAAAATATGCCAAGGGACTTGCGAGATGGATGCAGAAAGCTGACCTCATTCGGTCGCTTTGCATCCTAAAAAAACACGAGAGTTTCGCGGGCCTGTCGTTATCATTTTGTCGTACCCCGTGGCCACCCATCTCGTGGTCGTGAGAAGTGGCTATAGGTATGACTTACCGCGGTTCTGCTGGAAGCCGCTGTCATTTTTAGATGGCAGTTTCTCCCAATCTACTTCTTTCTACGAAAAGCGGCATCGGAATGCGGATAGAGGGTCCCTGTACAATAAATAATAAGCAGTCGCGGACAATTATCCACGGATTGTCCTTTTCCCTAGCTACTCTTTGGAACAACAATGACAACACCAAACATAGTTGTAGTAAGTGCGGTTCAAAATAATCGAACGCACAGGGTTCCCGATAATGGGTCGGACAACAATCCCGACCACCCTACAGTTCGGGGATTTAATGCGATGGACCGGCGGAATATCAATACTTTTGGGTAGATGGATAAACTGAATGACGTCCTGCTCGAGTGCTACGATATCAATGTAAGCGGAGCACCTTCTTTATCGCAGCCAGAACAAGCTGGCAACAAAGAAAGAGAGGCGACGTTGAGACCAACCGCGGGCAGGCATCTAACAGAAAAAGCGATGATTCAGGACCCGGAGAAATATCAACATCGAGGTTTCTTTAAATCCTAAAGATCTGGCTGAACTGGATGACGAGCTTTGTGGAGATTTTTCCGAAGAATCCGACTTCTGGTTTATCAATTGTGGTGTGTATAATGCAGCGAGAGCCTTGGCAGTTGCAAACCGTGAAACACAACCAACGGCTGATCACTACATAACATCTGGTATGAATTTCACCGCCAAGATTCGACAGTTCGCACGCGAACTGCGGATCCGTCATCACACACTCAACAAGTCAAAGCTACTGACTATCAGGCAGCATATTGTTGACAGAATACGAGTACTATCTAACGCTGGGAGAAGCCTAGAGTGGAGAGAGGTGGGTCAGAGAAAATCAACAGTTTTTGTCTGACCCATCTCGACTCTTCCAAGACCCTCCAGTTACTGTGGTCCACCCGCCCACACCACAGGAACTACCACAGAGGAGATGAAAAACGTATTAAGAGGCATGAAGAACTATTCCGCTCTGGGACCAGATGGTATCAAGACCTTCTGGTGGAAGAAGTTTTCTTCGACCCACCAGCATCTGGTCCGCATTTTCACCTCATATCTAAAGTCTCAAGAGCCTATTCCGGCGTGGTTGGTGGAAGGACGCACAGTGCTCCAATAACTTGTCTGAACACACTATATAAGATTTTCACAGCTCTCCTAAATAATAGGATTTTTGAGACAATTAGACCTGTGTGGCAAGAGCTGTACGAACAACGCAGCTCAAAGAAAGGCGTAGCAGGATGTCGGGTGAACCTGCTAATCGATAGATGTGTCTGTAAAGACGCAGTATCCTACTATCGATGGCCTCGATTGATTACCGGAAAGCTTTCGATTCAAACTCCCATAGACTTATCATCGGTCTGGTGGAAAGTTTGAAGGTTCATCCACTCATCGTGAGGTGCATAGGGGATTTAATGCTGCTTTTGAAAACCAGATTTACTATCTCATCTGGAAAGCATCGTGTGATCACAAACAGTGTCACCTTTCAGAGAGGTGTGTTTCAGGGCGTACCATCAGCCCTCTTCTCTTTTCCCTCACATTATTGCCACTATCTCTCGCACTTCATTATTCCGAAGGGTACCTCTGCGGCAAACCAGGATCTCGAAAGCATAAGGTCACTCATGTATTTTAAATGGATCATCTTAAGATCTACGCTAAAAATAAAGAGAAACTGCATCTAACTCTAGACATTGTCAAATAGTACACTCAGGAGATGGGAATAGAGTTCGGGTTAGAGAAATGCGCCAAGGTTTGTTTGAAGAAAGGAAAACCTAATGGCATCCCCGAAGACCCTGAGCTCGTCGACGGAAGCGCTATACGACACCTTGGCGCTGGAGAGACATATACATATCTGGGCGTGTCACAAAGCTGCATTCAGGACGCGACATCTATAAATGATACTCTCCGATACGGATACAAACATCTCATCCGACGGATATGGTCTTCCGAGCTGTCGGCGAGGAAGAAAGTATCTGCGACGAACATGCTTGCCGTCTCAGTAGTACTCTATTTATTTGGAGTGTCACTATGGACGAAGGACGAGCTTAGATCCCTCTATATCGGGTTCCGAAAGGATATGCATATGAACAAAAGAATGCACCTTAAGTCTTCCGTTCCGCGACTTTACATCTCACGCCATCAAGGTGGTCGCGGAACGCTGAAAACACGAAGAAGTGGGCAAAGGGGCGTTTCCGTACAAAGCAGTAGAGGAGACTGCTGAAACACTTGGCCTTGACTTCAATAGCAGGGGTGAGCAAAATGCATCAAATCTTATCCATACTGAGTACTCACTCCTGAAGGCCCGGATAAAGAAAGCACAGGAGAAAAGCTTCCGTAAAGAGTTCCTCGCCAAGAGGATCCACGGCATCTTCCACATTTTGAGCCAAGACATTCCCGATTATAGCTGCAGAGCGTGTCATGCACACCCCGAGCATCTGAGACACATACTATCTAGTTGTCCAACTCATGCGGGAACGTGCTACATTTAAAGGCATAATGCAGTACTAAGAGTGCTTTATTGTCATCTCTGTCACTCTTACAGCATTAGCCCAAATACCACTCTGCTGAACGCTCCTAGGGAAATAGAGTCAATTGTCGAAAATAAGAAGTGCCGCATATACTGGAACTTCATATTCTCGACAATTGCTTTTGTTGCGCACTCGAGGCCTGACATAGTTCTCCTTGACTTAAGAAAATAACCACGTTCGTTATCGGATTTTCGGCACCAGCTGACAAAAAAATCATAGCCAAGGAGAAAGGAAAGAAAGAGAGGTACCTTATAAGGGAGTTGCGATGGTTATACCCGGAATATTGTGTTAAGCTAATCGTCTTGAACATTGACGCTCTTGGATGTGTTAAGGTTTCACTGGTTAATAGCCTGATAAACATCCCTGCATGCCAACAAAATGCTGAGACACTTGCGGAGAAAATGCAGAAGGCGGTCGTCCTTGGGTCGCTCCGTGTCCTCAGGGTGCACGAGACTTTTGCCGAATCGTCGTATTAAATTCGTCGCAGATTGTAACCACCTATCTCTGGGTCGTGTGACTTGGTTACAGCTGAAATTTTACGCCCCATATACAGGGTCTCCACGCCGGGGCTTACCAAAAAGTATGCAACCCGTTGTACACGGCCATAAGAATAGCATTGGCGTGTAAGACGAGTTGCATAATTTTCGGTAAGCCCTGGCGTGGACACCCTGTATATATGGGGCGTATTTCTCAAGTGTGACCACCCAAAAAATCGGACATTCTTGGATCGGACTCAAGCTTAGGGAAAGTATAGTCCTATCGGATGGTAGTTTATAAAGGAAAAATTTTGTCTGTTAAAAATTTTACTTGTTTAACGTTGTGATAAATAAAATTTAAGAGGAACACGGAAAGTAATTTCGGGCGACTGCGGTACTTATACCGCAGTTGCGTTATTTTCTGGGGACGCGGTTGACACACGTGCGCAACTTCACGTAAATTTACTTATATATAACTATAGATATATGGGAAGACTCCAATTCTATGAAAAATTTCATTTTTGATAGAATTTCTCTTTTTCATTCCGAGCATAGAAATGTAGAAGTCTGAGCGACTACTGTAGCACGTTTACGTTCTCTTGTCTGGGACAGCATTGTTCCCAGATATAAGGGAGCATCGTTGTACCACATTTTAAAGCCACCGCTGCACGAAAAATAGAGCTGCTGTCGCGTTAAAATCAGGGTTGTGTTGCCCTACTACACCGAACGTCAAAGCTGTCCTAAATTTCTTTCTGTGTATAATGATATATTAACATCCTTTGTTTTTGAACTTAAGAGATCAAATTCAATTCTACAAACTTTTCTAAATATGAAGCTCCCACGAAATATTACCTATTTCACTGATGATAATTTCTAGTACTGGATAAAGTATATATAAGTTGTGCAACAAGTCCGGAAAGTAGGCAGTTCCAAATGAGTGTAAAGTTTGGTGTTTGACGTGCAGGCAAGTACTGCAAACTTCACAATAATACAAAATTTTGGATACTCTAAATTCCCGGAAATTTATAATCTTTCAAAATTTCTGGAAATATTCGATGATTTTACCATAAATTTCCTAAAGTTGCGGAAGCTTTCTGCAAGTAAGAAGAAAGTTATAATTTTCCCAAATTTCCAGAAAATGTCGGTAATTTATGGTAATTTTACCATAACTTTCCTAAATTGCGGAAAAGTTTTTTTTCATTATTTCGCAATTCGAAAATTCCCTGCATTTGTTGAAAAAAATATTATGCATGACAGATGCAAATATAACTTTTGTGAAGTCTTGTTAACTTTGCAGTAGTTGTCATTGGCTCCTCTTCGGGTATTTTCCGGCTCTCCTCCAACTCGCATCTCACTCGTCTACAACTCTTATTTTCTTCTTTCCGGGCCATACAGCAAACTTCATATTCATATACAAGCGACATGTTGAATATTCTTACAGAGAAGAAACAGAGATTAAGTTTTGTTACACATTTTGTTTCAATCTCAGATATTTTTGTCAGTGAAGAAAGTAATATTTCTCGTCAATTTTGTAATAAAAATCCTTTTTCTGGAGTTGAATCAAACCTCTTAATCTCAAATTTGACATAAAATCGTCACTTAATGGGAATTAAATTAACACCAATGAAGGTTATACTCCTCTTAAAGTTTTTTAAGGATCATGTGAAACTCTTACTACACAAGATATAATCATTAAAATTGCAGAAATGAATATTTAGAAATGTTAAAAATTCGTGTTTGTGACATAAAACCCCACGTATCTACCTATAAATATCTTTATTAAGAATCTCAAAAAGAAGAAATTTCCGATTTTAGGGTTTGGCAAGTCCAAAAAAAAATTTCATTAGGCACTCTGATAAGTAAACTCTGAAATAACTAATTTCTCCTAACGATTAATAAAAGTGCTTATAGTAAAGCAGTTATTAGTAAACGAATTGGCGTGAGGGGTGGGGTGTGCGAAAATTAGAGCATATAAAGTGGCTGAGAAAGAAAAATATATGGATAATAAGTGAAGGAGGAAAGTATAATGAAACAGACCATTAAATATAAAACAGGTATCGACTAAACCGGTATCGATCAAACTTTTTACTGAGATTCACTAGAATTTGATATACCCAAATTGCTAAGATTAATTATAATTCAACAAAATTTACGCGAATTCACCAAAATTGACCAAAGTTGACTAGATTTCACAAAAATTCAGTAGAATTAAGTATAAATCACTGGTAATTGCTAGAATTCCTCAAAAATATGTACCATTCACTGGAATTTAGCAGCAAATCCTATTCGGTATAGAAATCACTTTAATTAAAATTAGTTCCCTTAAAATCACTAGAATTTAGATGAATGCTGTATAATTCACTACAGTTAATTAGAATTTACTAGAATTTAGTATAGCGTTGATTCAATTCATTAGATTTCACTGGATAATTCACTTAGAAATTGGATGATTTACTGAAATATCGTACTATTAATTACAAATTTGTAAAATTAACTAGAATTCACTTTAAATAACTAAATTTCTGTATATAATTGATATAATTTAGTTTTAGTGTCTACAGCAACCGCCCTAATTCACTATAATTCACTATAGATTACACTAGTATTTAGTAAAATTCAATTAAGCCAACTTATCTTGGCTAAATAAATGCAGTAGTGGAATTTATTTCGTTTTAGTTATGAATTAATGTCAATTCACTTGAATTCATTTGAAGTCATCCAAATTAATTCGAGAAGACCGAAGTCCTTTCAACTGGTTTTTCTGTAATTTGATTTCAGTCAACATAGCTTGCTGTGTTTAGTCATCAATTTAAAAATTGAAATGTAAAAATGATGATGGTAAAATCAGTTTTTTATTTGCATAAATATTATTTAAATATTAGAGTACCTTCATAAATCTTCTACTGTTCAGATTCTAAACACTTATTTGTTTTAAATCCGTGATCACATCGCATTCACATTTTCAGCATTTAGACTTTCTGCATTAAATAACGTAAAAACAGGTTAAGAAAGATCAAAAGCAGTAAGGTTGTTCGGAGAAGCAAACACCGAGTTGAAGAAGCAATTAACATTGTGCATACACTAGCAAAGAGAAAGTGACATTTTACTAGTAAAAGCAGTATTTTTTACGTTCAAGTTCTTCTCTGTTTTTAATTATAGATACCAACAACTACTGATCACAACTATTACAGTACCAGTTACATTTACACGTGGCTACAATACGAAACGTCTGGCTTGATGTATGTATTAAGTAATATGCTAATCCTATGTTTAGTTGTTTGTCTTAACACAGTTCTGCTGTTTAACGAAAAAAACTTAAATAAGTGACATTTGACATAGTAGAGACTATTTTCCAGCACATTTGTGTACGGGAGAATAACCTCAAGGGCAAATGTTACTTGCTACCTTTTTACGTTAAACAGCATAGTCATCGTAGGTAAGCTCTTTTCATTTCACCAGAAAAAATTCCTTTAAAAGTTTATAATTGAGTAAATAAATTAAAATCTTTAAATCAAATTGAATACAAAAAATAAGCGTATATGTAAGTAGAGATTCAGAAAGGAACTTTATCTGTGAAAAAAAAACTTATGATTGCTGCAGGACTATGCTGGCAGAAGGCTATGCTGGCATTTGATAAATTAGACTTTGATAAATCTACATGCCCCAAGGCAATTAAGGCAATAGTAATATATATAGTAATCAGTATTAGTATAATCAGTGGCGAATTTAAGCTGAGACAGGTTGGTTGGATTTACTCGCATAGAGTTTAGGTTAGTCTCAGCAGATTTGCTGCAACGGGAAAACTGTTTATGTAAAGCACATAGATTTATTACCTATTCATAATCATACTTATTTTCAAATTATAAATCGATGTAGAGGCATACAATAGTATAGAAAATGATGCTTACAAAATTATTATATATTATATAAATATTTAAGAAGTATATTTTTAACCGAGCAGCTTTAAATTGACACTGGTTATATAGTACATAGTATAACTTAATTTTGTCTGTGATATCATACAATTTATTATATTTTGAAATAATTATTCAATTTTGAAGGAAAAAAATTGTCATCAACATACTTCATGCTTCTCTAGAGGGAATATAATTCTTGTTTATGAATATGCAAATACACTAAATCTGAACACGGAGAAATAATAAGGAGCCTGTGAGTAGCAATCACTCTTTAGTGATTGCGCAAGCGCGCCAACACCCTTCTTACACGCACGGAAAAGAGCGAGTGATACAGCTTTTGAAAATAAAGTATGTTCATCAGGTAATGCGCGTTTAATTTCTTTTGCACCCGGCAAAAGTTTTTTGAGCTATCAAGTAAAATGAGTGCGTAAATGTTCAAAATGTAATAATGAATATTTTCATTTAATTGAATGACTAGAGTTACATCAGATTGCGGTAATCGAAGGAGTGCGTTATGAAAGTGGTTAATATAATATTTAGTCGTTCATAAAGTTCTACGATTTTTTGTATAGATGGCATTCAGCCATCGATAATGTAGGATGTACTGCTGAAATCGCGCGTTATTGTTTATTATTGAATAGGATAGACCACGATCGACATTTTATAGACGAATTTCGTTGTGTTCAGAGATGTTTTCTGTACATGCTGTGTGTTTAAAATGGAAGCAAAAAGTTAGATTTTCGGCACATTTTGCTTTTCTGCTTTCGAAAAGGGCTTAAAGAGGCTGGAAAATCATGCAGCACCTAGCGTGCTTCCCAGACCTTGCGCCTTCGAATTACAACCTATTCCGGTCAATTCAAAATAATATAATCTGGATGGAAAGCGCTTCGACTCGATGGACGATATCAAAAAGTTCTGAGAGCACTTCTTCGAGCATGATTTCCATGATTTTTATGAACGCAGCATCATGTCCCTCCCAAATCATTGGGAAAAGGTTGTCAGTCAATGCGGAGAAGATATTATTGATTAAATAAGTGCTTTTAAGTATACCTAATTCGTGTTCTTTGTTCGGGGCGAAAACCCCTCAGAACTTTATGGACGACCCAATAGATTGCAATTCCAATAGAAAAATTTCATATTCGTACAATTTCATTAAATGCTATATATAGCATACTTGTGGTAAAATAAAAATACTTGTGGTATAAAAGTGGTAAGTATACTTACCCTATAGGGCCTACAATTTCCGTCGAAGCTTCGAATTTTTTGTTTCGTATGGTACTTTATGATTATCAGAATGGCGGACCAACAATGGCCGCCACAAGAAAAAAACTGCTGAATTTAATCTCTTATTTTTGATCTGATTCTTACGAAAATATAATTTTTACTCTTGCAATTCACTTTTAAACTTTTTTTTGTGCCGCTGATTATGAATTTTCTATTAGTTTAGAAAATTGCAATATGGCGAATCCAATATGGCTGCTGAAATGTGTAAAAATCATTTCGTGTCATATAAGTACAAGTTAGGCATGCAATAAAGGGGTTTCGTGATCGCTGATTAGGAATTTTGTATTATTTTAAAAAAATTCCAAGATGGCGAATCCAATATGGCTGCCGAAATGTGTAAAAATCATTTTGTGTCATAAAAGTACGAGTTGGGTATGCAATGAAGGGTTTTCGTGGTCGCTGATTAGGAATTTTGTATTCTATTTCAAAAATTCCAAGTAGGCGAATCCAATATGGCTGCCGAAATGTGTAAAAATCATTTTATGTCATAAAAGTACGAGTTGGGTATGCAATAAAGGGTTTTCGTCGTCGTTGATTAAAAATGTTGTATTACTTTTCGATAATTCCAAAATGGCGAATCCAATATGGCTGCTGTAATGTGTAAAAACCATTTCATGTCACAAAAGTACAAGTTGGGTATGCAATAAAGGGTTTTCGTGGTCGCTGATTACGAATTTTGTAATACTTTTTAATAATTTTAAAATGGCGAATCCGATATGGCCGCTGAAAAGTGTAAAAATAATTTTATTTCATTAAAGTACGAGATGGGTATGCAATAAAGGGTTTTCGTTTTTGCTGATCATAAATGTTGTATTATTTTAAAAGAATTTCGAAATGACGAATGCGAAATGGCCGCTGAAAAAGGTGAAAATCATCTTATGTCATAGAAGTACGAGTTGCATCCCTAATAGCACGGAACGTTCCGAGAACGTTCCTGGAACGTTCCGCGGGCACCTTTGGAACGTTCCCGCAACGTGTAAAATGTCCGCCCTTGGGAACGTTCCAGGAACGTTCCACTGGGACCTGAGGAGAGCCTTCCATTATTGTTGTTTTTAACAACAATTATCTCGTAAACCGTAAGAGATAGGTAAGAATGGATGTCATTTTTGAATTTTGAGTACCGCATATACTACACTATAATATGATATCCGTATCATAAATTGACATCGATTTTGACCTATCACTTACGTTTTACGCGTTTTTTATTGACAATAATAACAATAACGTTAATTTATGTTTGGAACGTTCCAGTGGAACGCTCCTGGAACGTTCCCAAGCGGCGGACATTTTACACCTCCCTGGAACGTTCCTGGAACGTTCCGAAAGTTCCCATGGAACGTTCCGGGAAACGTTCCAGGAACGTTCCGTGCTATTAGGGATATGCAATAAAGGGTTTTCGGGGTCGCTGATTTCTGATTCAAGCTGCAATACATTTTGTAGTGCTACTAAAAGTATCCAGAAGATATATGGCCTTGATTTATGTGTTTACTTGTCTTTGTACATTGACCATTTCATTTCATCCTTTTCCTTTGAATACCTTTGCATGTATACATACATACATGTATACATTTATTTTACCATGGTATTTCTTATCAAAGTAAAACATATTGATTTTTTAAAAATGTTTTTTACTCCACTTAAAAAGTTCTTCAGATGTTAATATTGAATCATTTGGCTTTGCAGTAGAACTTGCTCTGTAAGCTTCTCTTTTAAAATTTGCACCAAGACCATGAGCAGTTGTAAAATAGTGCCACTCAGCTTCAATATTAAAATCTTCCTTATGAAAAATCAAATTTGCAATCTGGAATCTATTTTTAAAGTACGGCTTCGCTCCGTCAGTTACATAAATAATTTTTGTTCCAGAACTGCATGAAATTCAGAAGCAAATGGCAATGTGTGTGATCGTCTTATGTTTCAAAGGAAAACGATGGAATAAAATGCTCAATGTACGAAGACAAGTAAAAGCAATCAGATAAGGAACTGCAAATATATATATTAAATATATATAAAAAATATATATATAACGGCCCTTTTCAGGGCCAAGTGATGTACAAGACCGATTGCACAACCTCCTCATGGTTCACATTGGGTAACGCCATTTATCTCAAAAATTAAAGGGTGAGGGGGAGGGGGTTGGCTGATTTCACGGAGAATGCCCCATATACAGGGTGTCCACGCCAGGGCTTACCAAAAGTATGCAACCCGCTATACACGTCCATAAGAATAGCATTGGCGTGTAAGACAGGTTGCATAATTTTTGGTAAGCCCTGGCGTGGACACCCTGTATGTATATATATAATTTAAAAAAAAGTTAAACAACCACCGCAGGGTACCACTAAGAGCAACTGCCATCTAACAAGAAAATGTCAATAGCCCCCAGTAGAACCGCGGTAAAATACACCTATGGCCACGTCTCAGATCCGTGAGATGGGTGGTCACAGGGCACGACGAAATCACAACGACAGGCCGGCGAAACCCTCGTGCGTCTTGAGGACATGAAGCGACCCAAGGATGACAGCTTTCTGCATCCATCTCGCAAGTGCCTTTGCATATTTTTGGCACGCGGGTATGGCTTTAAGGTTACGAACCAGTGATTTTTTGGCACCTCCGAGAGCATCTATCACAAGGAGAATTACTCGTACCGAATATTTTGGGTACAGTCGTTGCACCTCTCTTTTAAGGTCTTGATACCTCTCCTCTTTTTCTTTCTCCTTTGCAGTGATGTTGTATTCGGACGGAGCCGAGAATTCGATCACGAATATCGTTCTTTTCTCGAAGTCTTGGAGAAAAATGTCAGGCCTCGAGTGCGCAACGGAGACTGCTGCCCGAAAGTCGTAGTTCCAGAAAATCTGGCA
Source organism: Andricus quercusramuli (assembly GCA_932178445.1). Lineage (NCBI taxonomy): Eukaryota > Metazoa > Arthropoda > Insecta > Hymenoptera > Cynipidae > Andricus > Andricus quercusramuli. The sequence continues at coordinate 47,409 of CAKNXH010057566.1, read as the reverse complement.
CTTCTCGTTTCGGACAATTGACTCTATATCCCTTGGAGCGTTCGGCAGGGCAGGGTCGCGATCAACACCGTAAGAGCGACAAAGGTGGTAATAAAGTACTCTTAGGGCCGCATTATGTCTATAGATATACGTTGTTCCTGCGTAGATCGGACACCTTGATAGTATGTGTTCTAGGTACTCAACGTGTGCATGATACGCTCTGCACCTATCACTGGGAACTTCTTGACATAAAATGCGGCCGCGGTATGCTAAGGTGGAGATTACACCGTCCTGGCATGCAAAAATGAAGCCCTCTGTACCTGAAATGAGCCCTGATGATTTGAGGAAAGGAAAAGTTTGCTCCTTTGACAAGGACTGTTTTTTTACATTTCTGTGAAAGTTTCCGTGCATATGCTTGTCGAGTAGCTCTTGGTGAAATTTTCTAACCTCTGCTTTCTTTACTTCGACTTTTAGACGTGAAGCATCTAGATGGAGTAATGCACTTTCCTCACTTCTTATGTTGAAATTCAGGCGAAGGGCCTCGGTAGCTTGCTCCGCGGCTTTGTAAAGGAACGCTCCTTCGCCAATCATCTCGTGGTTTCTGAACATCTTTAGGAGAGGATCTCTGCCATTCGCAACTATGTAAGCTGTACTTAAAACAATTCGGTTATGAAGACATTGGAGATTCAGAAGTCCGCGCCCGCCTTGACGGCGTGAAATGTATAATCGCGGAACTGACGAATTGATATGCAATCTTTTATGCATATGCATGATCTTACGCGTTACGAGTAGAGTAGAACCGGGACGGTAAGCATGTTAGTCGCAGACACCTTGTTCAACGCCGACAGATTGGGAGACCAAATCTGTCTAAGGCGATGCTTGTATCTGCTTCGGAGAGACTCCTTCACTGATGTTACGTCCTGAATGCGGTTTTGAGGCACGCCCAGGTATGTATAGGTCTCTCCAGTGTTAAGATGTCTAATAACACTTATATCTACAAGCTCAGGGTCCTCGGGAACGCCAGTAATCTTTCCTTTCTTCAAATCAATTTTGGCACACTTGTCCAAACCAAAGTCCATCCCAATCTCTCCTGTGTAGTTCTTGACCATATTTATAGCAGTTTGAAGTTTGCTTTTACCAGCGGCATAGATCTTCAGGTCATCCATATAAAATACATGAGTTACCTTATGCTCACGCTGATTAGTGTCGCCACAGAGGTATCCAGGAGAATTTCGTAGTGCGAGAGATAGAGGCAGAAGTGTGATGCAAAAAAGCAAAGGGCTAATACTATCCCCTTGAAAGACGCCCCTCTGGAAGGTGACCTTGTTCGTCGTCAGACGATGATTCCTAGATGAGATGGTAAATCTAGTTTTCCAAAGAGGCATCAGTCTCTCTATGCATCTCACTATGTGTGGATGTACCTTCAAGCTTTCCAACAGACAGATGATAAGTCTATGAGAGGTTGAATCGAAAGCTTTCCGGTAGTCAATCCAGGCCATTGACAGGACGCGCTGATGGGCGGCAGCGTCTTTACAGACACACCTGTCAATTAGCAGGTTCTCTCGACAGCCTGCTACACCTTTTTTCGAGCCTCGTTGTTCGTACATCTCTCGCCATACAGGCTCAATTCGTCGAACAATCCTGTTGTTTAGGACAGCTGTAAAGATCTTATACAGTGTGTTCAAACAAGTTATTGGGCCTGTAATTCTCTGGTTTGGACAAGTTGACTTTTCTCGGTAGGAGTATAGTGCGTCCTAACTCCAGCCACTGCGGAATGGGCGTCTCCGACTTTAAACATGAGGTGAATATCCGGGCCAAATGTTGGTGTATAGAAGTAAACTTTTTCCACCAAAAGTTCTTGATACAATCTGTTCCAGCACCGGAAAAGTTCTTCTTGCCTCTAAGTGCTTTTTTCACCTCTTCGGCAGTGACTGATGGGCACTCCTCCTCAGATTTTATGAGGCTGTCGCAAAACTCCTTGAAGCGGATGATATTGTCAGTATCTTCTTTCAACTCTAGTGTTTTCGGGATCTTGTACACCTCTCTTCAAAAAGTCTCTACCTTCTTGGGCTTGGGTGGATTTTTTACAAGAACAGGAGGATCACTGAAGAGGCGTGATGGGTCAGCGAGAAACTGTTGATTCTCCTTGATCCATCTCTCCCTCTTCTGTATCCTCCTCCTTGCGTCAGATAGCATCCTTATTTTGTCAACAATATGCTGCTTGATTGTTAGCAGCCTTGACTTGTTTAGTGTGTGATTCAAGGTCCTTAGTTCTTGGGCGAACTTTCGAACCCTTTCCGTTAACGGTCTACCAGATGTTATGTAGTCACTCACACATTGAACACGGGACGCATTCTGTCTTGCCCATCCAATTTTCTTGTTCAGTTTATGCAAGCGTCTTCTTGTCTTCTGATCCATCGTCGGCTTCAGTCTTCGACTTGAATCAGCCAAAGCTCTCGCAGCACCATAAACTGAGCAATTGATGGTCCAGAGATCGGACTCTTGCGTGATATCTCCACGAAGGGAGGCATCCATTTCAGCCAGATCTTTGGGCTTAAGAGGAACTTGCATGTTGATGATCCTCCTTGTACTGAAATTGCGATCATCTTCCAGAAGGTGCCTGCTTTCTGCGGTTGGTCTTAATGTCGTTTCATCTTCGTCTGCAGCTTGTTCAAGCAGCGGTTGAGGAAGCGCTCCGCGTACATATCCATTCTTCCGGAGGTCGTCGGCTTGATTTCGCAAAGACTGATGCGAAACGTGCTGAAGCTCTGGGTGTTTCTGGCACCACAGAGTATGCATACACGCCATGAAGCCTCCGCGAGCAGGGATAATGCTGGCATCGTAGCAGTCTAGCACGTCATTCCTAAGTTGATCCGTCCACTCAATGTGCGCGTTTCGCCGGTTCGTCGTCGTGTTTCCATCTAAATTATTTTCAGCACCCCGAACTCTAGGATATATATATATATATATATATATATATATATATATATGACCACCCATCTCACGGATGTGAGACGTGGTAAATTTTTTTCAAAAAGGTCAAGATCATTCTCGAAGTAACTTTCTACGAGGAATCCAGTGATGACCTTGAATTTGACCTTGAGTTCGACCTTCAAGGTCAATTTCGTTTTTCTGAATGGGAACCCCTATTTTTGACAACGCCAATTAAAATAGCAGGTCAAGGGTGACCTTGAACTCCAGGTGAAGGTTATTAGGCTTGTCCCAGGTATGGGGCGTGTCCAATCTGTACTGCTGCGGCTCAGGTGTTTATAAAAAATGTCGAGATCATTCTTGGAGTAACTTTTAACGAGGAATTGAATGGTGACCTTGAATTTGACCTTGACCTGGAACTTCAAGGTTATTTCAAGGTCAACTTTGTTTTTTCAATTGGAAACCCCTTTCGTTGACAACGGCAATCGAAAGAGCGGGAAATTTTTCGTTCAAATATTTACTTATGTCATGGATCAAGGGTGACCTGGAACATCACCTTGAAGGTCAAGCTCAAGGTCGAATTTAAGGTCACTACTGGATTCCTCGTTAAATGTTACTTCAATAATGACCTCGACTGTTTTCGTAAACACCTGAGCCGCAGCAGTACAGATTGGACCCACGTCGTACCTGGCTCAAGCCTAATAACCTTCAGCTGATGTTCAAGTTCGTCCTAGACCTATAACCTGAGTACATGTTTGGACGCAAAATTTCCTGCTCTTTCATTTGCCGTTGTCAAAAATAGGGGTTCCCAATTGAAAAAACAAAGTTGACCTTAAAATGACATTGAAGGTTCAGCTCAAGGTCAAATTCAAGGTCACCTCTGGATTTCTCGTTCAAAGTTACTCCAATAATGATCTCGAGATTTTTCGTCAACACCTGAGCCGCAGCAGTACAGATTGGACCCGCCCCAAACCTGGGTCAAGCCTAATAACCTTTAGCTGGAGTTCAAGGTCACCCTCGACCCATGACCTAAGTACATTCTTAAATGTAAGATTTCCCGCTCTTTCGATTGCCTTTGTCAAAAATAGGGGTTCCCATTAAAAAAAATTGACCTTAAAATTACCTCGAAGAACAAACTCAAGGTCAAATTCAAGGTCACCACTGGATTACTCGTTGAAAGTTACTTTAAGAATGACCTTGACCTTTTTGAAAAATATTTTACCTGGAAAATTATTTAGGGTTTTCGTTACTTTTTGGACACCATGTATACTTTACATATTTTCAAAAGCTGTCTCGCACTTTTCTGTGCGCGACAAGAGGATAAGTCGCGCTTGCGCACTCAGCCTGGCACTTGCGGTGCCGTCGCTCCTGCCAAATCGCATGCTCGGAGATTGATCTTCTTATTATTCCTTCGTGGATGTGAATGATGTTGTAATTTTCAATGCAGTAATTATGTAGTTGTCAATGTTGCTTCTTAAATGTGCAACACTTTGACCATTGGCACCCTTCTGAATAAATAGGTGTCACCTTGGAATTTTGTGGCAAACAAGAAATGTAAAAAGTATAACAAGATTTCCTAAGCACTCAATATTTATGAAAATTAATTATTGAGAAAAAAGATGGAATTAATTTCATTTCATAAACTTAAAAAACTATAAAAGTAACCCTATATAATAATTCAATCTACCTGATTTAATAAAACTTTGGTATTATATTAGAAGTAAGCATTGAAAGCATTGCAATCTTGTATTTAGTGAGCACGTTGAGATACATATGTAGCATGATATATTAATAGAACAGATCAGGGTAGTTATTTTAATAAAATTTAACAGAGTGAATTTATAACGAAAAATGGACATCTATATTTATATGATGGAAGGGAACATACAGGGTGACCCATTTTAATCTATAAATCGAAATATTGTTGAGCAGGATTTCGGTCGCATACACAGGTCCGGGGGCTCTCGTGATGGGGGAAGTTCCCTTAATGCAGCCTCCGATTATTTCACAAAGGTGCCACTTCCGGCAGTGGCGTAATAGTAGAGTAGAGAAAGTGGCGGTTTATTCTGAAATTCTTATTTCAAGCAGTCAAATTAATCCAGGAGTATTAAATAATTTGAATAATATGGATGCATGTTTAAATTAACGGAAATAATAAACACACGTTTATGTTGAAAATTATATGATTCAAAGTAAATTGCATGAAACTGATTTTTGAAAATATTAAAATAGTGGATTGATTTCTCGGGATTATCGAATTCTGTCGGTTTGGCACCATTTCGCAAGCGAAGATATTAAAACGGAGCACAATGAATAATTTGCCCTTCGCTATCACAAGTTAAACTCTCTCATAATATCGTTCTCCGGAAAATTAAATTCGCAAATACGTATATGTATGTATCTGGAACGTGTACGAAAATATGTGAGATTGAATTGCAGAAATGTTTTGGTTGTAAAATCAACAGAGATCATTAACTTTAAATAGATTAGGTCATAATAAGACTGGGCGGTCGCCAGTTTGCCAGTTTGCTAGGTTGCTAGGTTATAACCCTGATAACTAAAATGAAATACATGGGTGGACGACAACGTCGCCGAAGTTGCCTGCTTAGCAACCAGCGAGAGTAGATCAGTATCGATGACAGATTAGTTGTAACCGGACAAGCTTTAACCTCTAGCAGAACTTTTTTTAATATTACTTCTAAATTCCTTAATGTGTATACCAAAGTCAATTCCAAAGTCGTTTTTACTCATTACCAAAGTTTGTAACCTAGTTTCATGATTCTTATTTGAATAAATATAGTATTCTGTAAATGTGTGTGTTCACTGAAAATTTGAGATTCCTTACAGTCCGAAACATAATGGTCCTTCGAGCCGGATTTTAGAGCGGTGGATCCGGAAAACTGAGAAAAAATAGTGGGATAAGTGCAAGATTGGATATTGTGCATTGAAAAAAGTGAGTGCTTAGTTCGCGACGTACGTAAACACGTAGAGAAATCGAGATATACGTTGTGAGAGTTCTCATATACTCGTGAACAGTGTAATTCATATTTTTGCCGGAAAATAACTACAATTTTGTGAGAGGAAAAAGTGTATTTACCCGATGAGCGATACTCAAAACCTTGTTACTATGCACGGATCAGGTAACGAGGGGGAGCAGATGAAGACGCACGAAGGAGACGGAATGATAACAAATCCAACTCAAATGGAAGAGGGTGGGGACACCGTGCCTCCTTCCACTTTAGCTTCAATTGACATGCCAGAAAGAGAGAAAGAGGAAGAAACACTAAGAAGAAGTAAGAGGAAAACGAAAGGATTGGTACCCGAGCGACTGACATATAAGTCTAAACAGCCAAAACAGAAAACGGCACAGAAAAAAAGCGTAAGAGCTGACGTGCATGCGGACAATGACAAAAGTACAGAGAATTTCGATCATTGTTCACAGGCGAGACGATCGGACGCATCGCACTCAGAAAGTTTGCGTTACTCTAAGTCTAGGCGGTCGGGAACATCATCTGCCAGTACTATCAAGAGAAGACAAATAGAAATATATTCAGCGAAAGCTAAAGAAATCGCTAGAATCGAAAGAGAAGCGGCCGAACATCAAAGAGTTTTGTTGGAACAGGAGGCTGATCGTCAAAAGAAATTAGCAGAAATGAGAGCCCAGTTAGAACAGGCAAAACTAGATGTACGTTCAGAAAGTTGAGCTGGAGAGAGCAACGAAGACAGAGAATCAGTTCACTCTGCATGTACGGAACAGACGAGCATCTCGAAAGTACGCTCATGGATCGGAAAATCGAATAATCTTCTACCTGAAAAGAGAAAGAAAAATATGACAAACGATGACCCGAAAAAGAAAGAATTACCGACAAATGATTTGATGCCAGAAGTGACAGTGAGTCATGAATATATGGCAAGAAAAGCCCTTGACAAAGACTTGCCATCCTTTGACGGCAACCCAGCAGATTGGCAATTGTTTATGGGTAGTTCTCGCGAATCTACTAGGGAATGCGGATTTTCACCGAGAGAAAATATGCTTCGACTGCGAAAATGTTTAAAGGGAGAAGCACTGGAGGTAGTCCGAGCGTCGCTAGTGTTTACGAACGTGGAATAGGTGATAACAACATTAGAGAGACGTTTCGGTCGTCCAGAAAATATAATCGACGAACTGACAAGCCAAGTTACTGGGATGCCTAATGTGAGAGATGATAAGCCAATGACTCTGATCAAATTTGCCGATGCGATATCTAACCTGGTGACTACGGTAGAATGTCTTCAATCTTCAGGTCTCACGGATTCTCATCTTCATAAAATGTTGATAGGAAAACTACCTTATGGCCTGAAAAATAGATGGAGTGAAGCTGTGTCGCAGCGTCGACGAGCGCTGGAAATGGGTGACGACGGCTAAAGTGTCTTTCTGCTGTTTATCAACAGAGCATACGAAAAAGGATTGCAACCGGAAAGCATGCGGCAAAGACGGGTGTAAGTGGAAACATCATCGAATGCTACGTCATGACTGCGGAAAGTCACAAAGCACTGCTTCTCAACCTGGCTCCTTCGAACCTAAGCCTAGCTCGTCCAAAGCTACAGAACCTGCCAAGTCTAATGGAAAAGAGGTTGTGAACCTCACGCGTAGGAAGAAAAATACAGTTTTGCTGATGATCTTACCTGTGACATTGTATGGACCAGCAGGGCGAATCGACACACATGCATTTCTGGATTCAGGTTCAACTGTTATTCTACTTGAAGAGGAGGCAGCCATCGAATTGGGATTGCATGGATCCAACCAGCCTTTGAATTCGCAATGGATAACGGATGATATTGAATTCAAGGATCAAACATCCAGATTAGTAAATCTACACGTTCAAAGACGAACCGGTAAGAAGTATAAACTAACGGATGTACAAACTGTGTGGCAATTATCACTGCCTGCTCAGACGGTGTAGGCTGATACTGAAATATGGCCTCACTTGAAAAATATTGAGATAGTCGATTTGAGTCATGCACAACCTCGAGTTTTGATTGGAATGGATCATGAACATCTAATAGGAGTTACGCAGACCATCGCAGGAAAGCCAGGAGCCCCAGTCGTGTCCATCACAGAACTAGGTTGGGCGATACACGGAAAATATGACGTTGATAGAGTGGACAGAGATTTTACGTTATTCTTTCATCGAAAACAGGACGACGTGTATCTTCACATTTTGAAGGATTTCTGGACGACCGAATCCTTTGGAGTTTCCCCACTCAAGAGACACTTTGCTCTTCAGAAGAAAAGAGAGCAAAGGATATAATTGAGAAAACAGCAAAACGCACAGGAAATCGCTGGGAAGTCGGTCCTCTCTGGCGGACTGACATAGAAAATTTACCTGAAAGCAGAACAAATTCAGAGAAAAGATTTACCTCGATTGAAAGAAAATTAGCGAGAGATCCTGAGTTTGGAAAAATTTACCTAGAGAAACTCAGTGACTACGAGAGTAAGGGGCACACCCGACGGCTGACGGAGGAGGAGGTGGCTCACACAGGCCCGAGAACGTGGTATCTTCCCCACTTCGCGGTGATTCACCGACAGAAACCAACGAAGCCTCGTTTGGTGTTCGACGCAGCGACGAGGAGTCATGGAGTTTCGATGAACGACCGGCTGTTGAAAGGTCCAGACCTTCTGAATTCTCTGGTTGGAGTGCTGTTTACGTTTCGACAAGGATTAATAGTAATTTGCAGAGATTTAAAAGAAATGTTTCCTCAGGTGAGAATTCGAGAAGAAGATCAGGACAGTCAACGCTATTTACAATGAGATGAGAAAACAGGTAAATTGATTGTACTTCGAATGCAGACAAGGATATTTGGAGCCATCTGTTCTCCTTATATCGCCCACGAGATAAGAAACAGAAATACTAAAGAATTTCAAGAAGCCTGCCCGGATGCATGCAGAGCAATTACAGAGAGACACTACATGGACGATTACTTGGACAGCATAAACACAGCGGAAGAGGCGATCCAGAAAGCTCATGACGTCGCGTTCATTCATCTACAAGGTGGATTCGAGGTGCGCAACTGCATGTCGAATTCTACGGAATTATTAAGAGCGTTGCCACATGATGCTCTTGCACCAAATGGAAGTGGATTGAATTTTAACGAAGAAAATTTACAAAGAGTCCTCGGTGTGATTTGGACACCCGACAGTGATTGCTTTACTTTCAAAACAGATTTTCTAAAAGTAAATGAAAGTTTAGTAAACGGCGAAAAGACTCCAGCGAAAAGAGAAGTGCTGCGACTAGTCATGTCGGTGTTCGATCCTCTAGGTTTGCTTACAGTTCTGATGCTGAAAGAAAAATTGCTGATGCAGGAAATTTGGCGACGTGGTACTGACTGGGATGAACGGATACCTGATGAACTTCTCGGAAGATGGACCACCTGGCTGGAAGACCTGCAACGAGCGAAGAACTTGAGAATCCCACGTTTCTACGTACTGGAAATCGGCGAGATACAAGAAATTCAACTCCATGTATTCTGCGATGCCAGTAAACAGCCGTTCGCTGCTTGTGCCTATTTCCGAATCCAAGGTACTAGAGGTATTGAGGTGTCACTAGTCATAGCCAAAAGTAGTGTGGCTCCATTGAAAATATTGACTATTCCACGCCTTGAACTTCAAGCAGCAGTGATGGCTTGCCGATTATCACAGTTCGTAAGTAATCAACACACTTTTCAGATTGACAAAAGGGTACTCTGGACAGATTCCAGGACAGTGCTTTGCTGGCTGAAATCAGACGCCAGGAAATACTGACCTTTTGTTGCGCATAGAATAGCGGAAATTTTGGACAACGCGGCTATGTCAGACTGGCGATGGGTGTCAACGAAGGAGAACGTGGCGGACGATGCCACTCGAGGTACCCCACTCCAGGCTGTAGTGGAAAATGATCGTTGGTTTAAAGGACCGGGGTTCTTATACAGACCTGAAACAGAATGGCCTAAGGAGAAAGTCAGCGATGCATCATCACCTGATCCAACAACTCTTGAGATGAAAAAAGAGTTTTGTGGCAGCGTTATCACCACGCAAGAGGCTTTAATAGACGCGACGAGATTTTCTTCATGGCTTCGTTTGATACGCACGCGAGCCTGGGTCAGGCGCTTGTGCGACATATGGTCTAAGAAAGTGCCGAAATTGGAGAAGGATGGAGCAGTCTGGGAATTGACAGCCGAAGAAATTCAACAAGCAGAACTCGACATTTTAATCCAAGCTTAAAAGAAATCATGCGCTGACGAATGGACAAAATTGAAGAAGGGCCAACCTATCTCAAAATCCTCGAAAATCCAACAACTCAGTCCGAAAATGGAGAATGGACTAATCGAGATGGACGGACGAGTGACCGCCGATATGGTTGCGTCAGGTGGCAAAATTATCTTGGATGGTAAACATCCCATAACCCAACTTCTAGTGATGCATTGCCATCGCAAGGCAGGATTTACGACAAAGATTTTACATACCACAAATCCGGACAGTGGTAAAGAAAGCATGGAGCAGCTGTCGTTTTTGTCAGCACCGAAGATCGATGCCCGCAGTGCCAAGGATGGCACCCTTACCAGCTCCGCGCATCCAATATCGCATTCGACCTTTTACCGACATAGGAGTTGATTATTTTGGGCCAATTTATGTGACGATTGGACGACGAAGGGAGAAACTGTATGGTGTCTTGTTCACCTGTTTGACTGTACGTGCGGTCCACTTGGAAATAGCGGCCTCATTAACGACGGACTCAATGATCATGGCTCTCCGTCGAATGATAGCTAGAAGAGGACATCCCCGACGAATTTACTCCGACAACGGAACGAATTTGAGAGGAGCATCTGAAGAATTAAAAAAGGGCGTCCAAGAGCTCGACAAAAATGAGATTCTACGACAGACTTCAAAATTCCAAATACAATGGAATTTTATTCCTCCTGCTACTCCGCACATGGGTGGATGTTGGGAACGCCTGGTGGAATCTGTCAAAACAGCTTTAGAATCGACCTTACGAGAACAAGCACCACGTGATTAAGTGCTTCAAACATTGTTCGCCGAAGCGGAATATTCGGTAAACAGTCGACCATTGACGCACGTGTCTGACGATCCGGAAGATCTGACGAGTCAAACACCAAATGATTTCTTGACATTGACACCTGGAGAAACTCAAGAATCACATGGTCCCCCCGGCGATTTTTCCGACGGAAAAATCCTGCGTCGACAATGGCGTATCTCTCAACACTTTTCCGATCAATTTTGGCAGCGTTGGGTGAAAGAATATTTACCAGCGATCAACAAACGGACCAAATGGCAGAAAGAAGCTCCGAAGATGGAGGTGGGAACTTTAGTTCTCATTTGGGACAACAACTCGCCGAGAAACCAGTGGCCACGTGGACGAGTGGTAGCAGTGTATCCAGGAAGAGATAAAAGAGTGCGCGTAGTTGATGTGAAAACCGCGACCGGGACATATAGAAGATCAGTGGCGAAATTGTGCGTCCTTCAACAATAAGGATATTCCTTCCGAGCAGGAAATACGAGGGGGAGAATGTATCGGACGCTTTGAATTTAATTATATGTATGTATCTGGAACGTGTACGAAAATATGTGAGATTGAATTGCAGAAATGTTTTGGTTGTAAAATCAACAGAGATCAGTAACTTTAAACAGATTAGGTCATAATAAGACTGGGCGGTCGCCAGCTTGCCAGTTTGCTAGGTTGCCAGGTTATAACCCTGATAACTAAAATGAATACATGGGTGGACGACAACGTCGCCGAAGTTGCCTGCTTAGCAACCAGCGTGAGTAGATCAGTATCGATGTCAGATTAGTCGTAACCGGACAAGGTTCAACCTCTCTCAGAACTCTTTTTAATATTACTTCTAAATTCCTTAATTTGTATACCAAAATCAATTTCAAAGTCGTTTTTACTCATTACCAAAGTTTGTAACCTAGTTTCATGATTCTCATTTGAATAAATATAGTATTTTGTAAATGTGTGTGTTCACTGAAAATTTGAGATTCCTTACAGTCCGAAACAATACGACTCCCATTTTTTCCGGACAATAAGATCACTCGGTAATTTTAAAAATTTATCTCTTGCCTTTAAATTTTGATCTATTTGTTTTGCACTTTGGTACGGAAAAACACACGACATTTTCCTATTTCTTTTATTTAAATATCACTTCGCGATTCAATTCGCTGAGAGCACTTAATACACTGGGTTAAGAAAACGTGTTTTGTTTACCTTTCAAATCCTACACTACTCGACACATACGCCACTACATTCAGTGGTCAGTTTGTGAAACTTTCTGACTTACGTTAGGGAATTTCCCCCACCACGAGAGCCCGCGGACCTGTGTATATGACCGTGAACAGGATATAGGGGGCCATTTGACTGTAGCATTGATTTTGACCTTGAGGTTAATTTTCAAGGTTATTTCAATATCAAGACGATTTTTTCAAATGGAACCCCTATTTTTGACTGCAGATTTGAATAGAGCGGAAAATTTTACGTCAAAAATGTACCATGGAAATCTTATTTTTGTGATCTTGGAGAGGTCAAAAATCAAGGTCCCATTTCCAAAACATGATCAGTTGCTCTTTTTCTGAATTTACGTGGTTTTCTGGGTGAAGCAAACGTTACATTTATCGACTTATTCAAAGCATCCTAAACGTTTGCTTTACCCACAAAACCACGCAAATGCAGAAAAAAGGCATCTGATCGTTTTTTGGACATTTGACCTTGATTGTTTACATCTCTAAGGTCACAAGAATAAGATTTCCATCGTACATTTTTGACGTCAAATTTTTCGCTCTTTTCAAATCTGCAGTCAAAAATAGGGGTTTCCATTTTTAAAATCGTCTTGACCTCGGAATAACCTTGAAAATGGACCTCAAGGTCAAAATAAATGTTACAGTTAAATGGCCCCCTATGTCCTGGTCAACATTTGTATGAACCGTTTCTTATGTAGATGGGGTAGGTTAGAAGATATTCAGATTCATATATTAAAATGGGTCGCCCCTGAACTGACATTCTTTATGAAAATCTAAATAACGCCAGATTTTGACACTTTAAAGCATGCCCTTTAACGTTTCGGAACTAAATCTCTGATTTAAATTACTATAAATGGAAGACAAGCAGGTTTCATTCAATTAAGTTATCCATTTTACGCCTTCTCAAAGTGTAATATTTTTAATATTTGTAAAAAAATGTTTGAAAGGTAGATTCAAATTGTGAACATAAACCCTTTAAAAAAATTGTACAAGATCTATGTTTGTGTTTTTTTTGTTATAAAATTCAAATCAGGCCCTTCATGCCTCCATGTATTTCACGCGACAAAGTTTTCGACTAAGAAGTACCTTCTCAATCCCTACCGAGGCGCTACATTTGCCTCAAACAGGCAGACGCATCACCAGTGATGATCGCTTCATATTTGGTAGTGTCGGTCATTTTCTTTACTCTGTGGTAAAATATTTAAATTATGATGATATTTAGTTTTTATCAAGTCATATGTCGAGTCATCGACAAGAATTGTTTATTTCACAAATTTTTACCACTTTGCCAGCCAGTTTTTCCTTCTTTGAATGTTATTATACTTTCATATAAATATAAATACTTTCGATGTTTAAAATTATCATAATCATATAATATATACCTAAATAAAATGCTTGTAAATATATAAATTACCTTTCCACAGTATGACTCTAAACTCTGGACTCTGGCCAATGACTCTAAATATTTCTTTATAAAAACTAAATATAATTATACAGTGGCCGGCGTAGCCAGGACTTCATAAAGGGAGGGGTTTGAAAGTCTGAACAGACAGAACGTTACTACTTATAGGGCAAAATTAGGATAATTTTATAGATATAAAATTTATAAATGTCATATTTATCATCATCCTTGCGGGGAAAATTGTTTTGAAATCATGAAAATTCTAAATTATATATTAGAGCCATTCGGTGCTATATAAGTGGCCAGCCATATTCCACGTAGACAGTTGTTGGTGGGGAGAAGGGGGGTCAAAAGTTAACGATTTTTCACGATGGAAGCCAGGGGTGGTAACAAAAATCTACGTGGACGCATGTTCTCCTGCACCTGTGGATTTCTTTGAAGAAAAAACATGAGAAAATAGAAAATTTGCACTACTTTTTGTTTGGACTTCATTCCTTGTATCATTGAACTGTTTTTTTTTTCAAGAAAACCCGAATTCTCAGCCAATTCACTGCTCCTTTTTTCTTCCTTGCTTCTGAATGCCACGAATATCTAAATTTTCATAAAATATGCAATAAGTCCACGTGGACAGAGGATTTAGGGGGAGAGTCGCAAAACGTCCACATTTGTCCATAAGGGGGGGGGGGGAGTAAAGTAAAATTCTCCACGTGGTATATGGACGGCCCCTAAAAGCGCGATCTTTCATTTCAGACCGATTAAAGAAGAATCTAGGGTTTGAAACGAATTATTATATTTTATTATATTATATAATACGTATCTTATGTTATATATCATAATTATTATATTATTCCTATTACAAAATGTATTGTTGACATTTTTACTTAATATTACACTCGCAGTATAATAATACATATACATATAGTACCGTGAGTGGGCGGTCAACTGGGGGAATGACCCCCCCCCCCCCTAGCTACACCACTGTAATGATGCTAAAAATATGTAACCACAAATGACAGCAAATGACAGACAATTCGCAACATATAACCATCATCACTGATGAGGCTTTTGCCTGTGTTCAGGCGAATGTGGCGCTGCAGTAGGGATTGCGAAGGTACTTTAAATCAAGAACTTTGACGCATGAAATGCATGGTGGCTTGGGTAGCCTGGTAATAATAATGAGCAGGCCGATCACGCTTTAGAAACTGCTTTAAGTTTTGACAGTAGTTTTCGGTAGTCTTCAACACGTTAAGAATGTGCCACTGAAAGAGACGGACATGTCGACGTGTTCAAATGACAGGATTTCAACTCGGAGAAACCAAATGAAAAGGTAGTACAGAGTTGAAGGCGCTAATATCCTCAATACAATTTATAAGGGATTTTGAAGCTTCGAAAGTTCGCCAGGCGAGTTAGCACCTCCACAAATTAGCATTTTTTCATTTGGTCTCTCTGAGATGGACCTTGTCATTTGGACACGTCGATATGAACTGCACAAAAAATTCACAGGACCTGTAAAGACACCTCACTTTGACGTGTGAATTCTCATCATTTCAGATTCAGCTTATTTGTGGAAAGGAACGCAGAGATACAAGTTTTCTCCAAGCCTAAAAGGGACTACATGTTTAGAAGAGTTTCGCTCCCTAAATATTTTGTCGCAAAAAGAGAAAAATATTTCATAAACTTTGAAAATCAAACAGATGCTATCTTTCTACCGGATAATAGTTTGAACGTGCACTCATGTATTTGTTCGCTTTTCGACGTTTATAACATATTTTTCCCGTTTTACCAAAAAATATTTAGTATTGAAACTCTTCTAGCCCTGTAGTTCCTTTAAGGCTCCAAGCAAACTCGTATCTTTGCGATCTTCGACAAAGAAGCTGAAACTGAAATAATAATTAAGGATTCACGCGTCAAAATGAGGTTTCTTTACAAGTCCTGTGAATTTTTCATGCTTCGTTTTTAGAGATCATCAAAGATCCATGCGGATTTCTACCTAACTAACAAGCAGATAGGCGACTATATTGGTAACATTTTACTTACATCTTTAAAATCTTTCCTAATTTATGTAGCCAGAATGTTTTAAAATAACGTTAAAATATAGTAAGTTTCTACGTGTGCCGAAATTTCGGTACAAGTATAGGTGTGTCTACACAAAAATCCGACTATTCGTACAGAAATTTTGGTACAAATAGCCTCTTTTCCAGGTCCCCCGATGCGCACCGAAAAAATCTGACTATTTGTACCGAAATTTCGGTACACATAGCCACGGCTTAAAATATAAGACTAAACTGTTCTATACTAAATGCCATATCCACAAATATTACGAGCACTTCTCAGAGAAGGTACAAGGAGCAAAACAGTTCATATTTCGCAATCTTTCATAGCAAATCAAAAAAAATGTAGAATGAATCCGTATAGGTTCATGTAAATTGTAAATTTACCTGTATCCGCGAAGAAACTTTTGAAGGGCCAAGCGCAGACCGCTGGCATGCATCACAATTGAAGGCATTCCTAAAGTCGAGCTTGACCAATAAACAGATGCTCCTTGTTCTAAGGTTTCTCCACTACGCTCTTTCTGGTACGATTCTGGCACAACTCTGACACGATTAGGAAGGTCTTCTAGGACCTCCCAAATCGCTCCTACCGCTGATTTCCGTTCCGAACAGCCATGCTGAATTTCGGTTCTGTCTCCTGCGGCTTGGTGAAGGCTGATGACGAAGCTTTCGTGTTGTCTAGTACAACCAACCTCTGCATCTTTTATCGCGAGTTGACAAGCCAAATTAAGAGGCAGGAGTTATACATTATCCAGGTCAGGGAAGGATGCTTTCTTACTATATCCTTAATGACTTTCGTGGGTACACCATCTGGATTGAGCGCTATTCGCAAGTAACATAGCTGCATTGCAATGTTTATGCACGGTAAATAAACGTTATCTCGTCCAGTGGTGGTATATCTGCATTTTCTCCGTCCGGAAATTTTCTGAGAAAAAGCTCCCTCACTATAATATGCCATCTCTGCTGTTCTATGGAAAAAGGCAGTAACTGCAAGAAATGAAAAAATGTATCTTTTTTATCACTGAAAGCGCTAAAGAGAAGTCAATCGATCTGTCTAAATTATTCATTTGAATTGATAATATCGTTTAAATCAATTATTGCATCATCAGCATAAAAAAACAGCAACTACAAGCCTCAAAAATTATTTTTACGGGAAAAGGCCGCATCTGCAAAAATCGGAAGTAACTACACGATCTAGGAAACTAGCGCCTGAATTTAGGGCAGACTTCTCTGCAATAAGTCAGCATCTAACACTTGCTACCTTGTTCCGTACAATTAGTCAAATCTTCCGGGATCAATTTCTACGGAAAAAGGCAGTAACTACTGCTCAAACCTATAATAATCTTACGTACTGCCTTTTCCCGTGGAAACGCTTTGGAATTTCGGCAGCATCTTCATTTTCACATATTAATTAACATTTTTTCATAAATGGCTAGATCGCATCGAAATTACACAATAATAGTTGAAAAACTATTCAAATATCTGTTAAATTAAACGATACAGGAAAAGTAGATTTAAACGTTTTCATCGATATACTCTGTTCGTTGATTGTGTAGTTTCTGCCTTTTTCCATAGAACGGCACATCTACCGTCTATGGCATCTTCACTTCCTCCGATGATATCTTACCAGCCATTATCGTCGTTTGAGCTTTCCTCCTAAGCTTGAGGCGGTGTTGCGTGCGGTCGGACAGCTTATCCGCTTCTTTTTTGGTTGTTACCATGGGGCTGCATGCTTCTAGCAAACATTTATCTCCTAAGTTCACACAGAAAAGTGCATCCACATTAAATTTGACAACCTTTTTTCGCTTCTTGCTGACCTGGTTTTCTACTGCTCTGACCGTTTGGTTCTACCTTCCCATTCGGAAAACTACTAACACTGCGTCGTAATATTTAGAATATTATCAGATTATTCATTTGTGTTGACAGTGTTCCTGTATCGCTTCCCTGGTGATCATCCCCAAATCGTAATCTACATGAATCCCTTGCCCATTATTGCTCACTGACGATGACTCGATCAGCGCTCAATTCATGAGCCGATTGGTAAAGCAGGGATTATGCTACACTCCTCGGCTTACATTACCCTGCAAGTCTAATATCACTGCTATAACCAATTTTGATGCGGCTAATCCGCTCCGGTTTCACACCAAGATGCTCATGCTTTTCAGGATCTCTATCGTGCCCTATTCAATCGACTGTGACAATCCGTGTTATCTGCATCATCATTGGCTGCATCTAGATCTCTTATAGCAACCTGAATCCTTGTGTCGAATGAATTCTCGCCCACGACTGTCCATAAAGATTTACCAAACTTGACCCTATCTCCGGAGTTTACATCAATTTCTGCAAGAACATGTTCAGTCCTTTTTCTCCTAAAGCTTTCACCTTGACAGTCGACACCCATCCCGATAGGAATCGCCTTTTTGCAGATATCTTCGAGAACATCCGCATTATTCTTGCCTTCCCTCTCCGCTGGTTGATTTTTTAGCGCCTCCAGATTTGCCAGAAGCTTTCTGTATGCCCTTATTATGTCCACTTAAAATGAGTCTAACGTCGTTCCAGGGTCTCCATCGATTTTTCATTAACATCGTTCTGGAATTTTTCTAGAGAACTGCAACAGAAATGGAGTCATCTCAATAACAAGATTTGGTTACACAAATACAAGCAAAGTCTTTTTGTTGATTCAACAAAACAGTTTTCTCAGTGTAGACTGTAGAGCTAACCATGACGGTCTTCAGCACAACATTCGCCAATTACGTTATAGTATTGCTGCTTCATTAGTACTTTTTTATACAAATTCAGATTCTTACAAAAAAATCCAAAAATAATGCCCAGTACAGCAGATATCGACAGCCTAAGAACACAAAAATAAATTTATTGATGGTGATTAATGTTAACTAGGAACAAATCTAACTAATAAAGTAGTAGGGCCAACTACTTCAGTTTGTAATATATGCCGCTGCTATTTAACTGGTTGGGGCTACTACTTTTGTTCACAAGATTGGTAGTAGTTGTGCTTACTACTTTTCTTATTGTCGCTACAACTTTAGATGGTACATACTATTTTCAGGTAGTGAGCCTTACCATTTTAAGTAGTAAGTCTTAATATTAAATTAGTTAGTCTTACAAATAAGTCCTTAAAATTAAAATTAGCGAGTTTCACTATTTGAATTAGTAGTCCTCACTATTAAAATTACTGGCTCGTGGAATATCGCGAAGTTAGAATTTCTCAGTAATGAAATTATAGTAAATTTTACCATAATTTCTCTATAGTCGACACAAGAGCGTCCTCAGGACTTCCTACAGAGACCAAGTCCTGATAAAACGTCATGTCGAAATACACCCACATGCCCATTGGGATGTTAATGAAAAACCACTATAATTTCAATACACAAGAACTCTATCAGAGAACAAGAACACAAGAACTAATATAAGGCCGTGCACTAAATTCGTCGTTGGACGAATGGTGCGGGGTGGCCACGCATTGCTGACATTGCGTGTGTGCTGAGAAACTGCGTGGACTACTTTTTTTTCTTGGAATATAGATTGGTGGTAAATGTGACTACTTTATTTGTTGTGACTAGAATTACTATCGTTACTAGTATAACCTACGTATGATTACTAACGGCGACTTGTTGCCGCACTAAACTGGTTGGTTACTTTTACCATCGAAGTGGTTGTCGCATCTAATACCATCTCTACTAATATAGAGCTTCTTGTCACAACTTACCATTTTTTTCAGTGTGTAAAAGAAGTGGAGTCATAAAACTGGACTGTATGCATTATTATTAAAAATTCCTCTTTTTTTTTTTTTGTTGAAAATTCGATTTTCCAGACAGTAAAAGTTCTTCCCTGAAGATCAATAATTCCATATTTGGTTAAAAGCATACATAAACTAACTAGTTGTATTTGTAATAGTTGTATTTGCAGCTGGTTCTTCCGTCGCGCCCGCTCAACCCGAGAGGCCGCCGCCTCCGCTTCCCCCGCCACGTTGTCCGAACAACGGTGTCTGACAACGGGAAACTCCTCTTAATATTGGGAATGTGATGATACTGAATACTCCGCCTTTGCTACTTGATTCAAACAGCCTGACCTTAGAGGACCAGCTCTATGTCTCAAAAAAAGTTTACGTCGCAAGGCAACGACAAACGACGAAGAGACTACTGCTAACTTCGAAAGTCACAGAAGCTGTACAGAATAATGAATATGGACCTCATTCATACATTGCATTGACATTCGAATCAAAGACTTTTTACCTTGAACTCATCAAACGTCAAACTTTTATTTATGCATATATATTAATGTATATTTAGTCGCGAAATGTCTTGTGACTCTCGTCAAGGATTGTGGATATATTGAGAGACAGTATGAGTGATTCGTGAATGTCAGATAATGGAATGAATAATTAATAAGTTTTGAATAAATAATGAATGAGAGAATGGGAATCTGATGAAATACCGTACAAATTCGGTGTTCAAATATGTATCTATAACATATGACTAGCATGAATAACGCTAAGTTAGTGCAAGCAAATAGTGGGTAATATGTTTCTCATCAGTAATTAATTAGTTACAAAAATGTGTCTCGTAAGCAGACCGAGCTGGACTCTTCCTTAAATCTAGTTTCTGTAGCGTTAATTCAGTGCTTCTTTCAGTGGTTTCGAAAGTCATTAATAATAAGGAATTAATTACATTTCATTCACTTACATTCTAAGGACTTCTTTAGGACGCACACTGTGAGTCGAAACGCACTTTTTCGTAAGATCTACAAGCCACGCCTTTTTTGCGATTTGCAATTCAAAAATAAATAAAGTACAGTAATTATGGAAGAAAACTGAGCTCTACGATTTTACAAAATTCTTTTGTGTACTTTCTTAGGAGAAAAGTTACATTTCCACAAAATAATGTTTCACATTTCAACAACGGCTTGCCTATATTACGAATCATCTTGAATCAATGCCCGGGGACCCAATGAACACAAATAATTTGTTTACAGAATAGGGCTCGTCCATAAACTACGTAGCCACTAGAAGGGTGGGGGGAGTAGTGGAAAATACTACGCTAATATACGAGGGGGGGGGCGGGGCTTTTTAACCCTAGCTACGTAACTTAAAGTACAGATGTCACTACGGCGCACAGTGGACCTTTTTTGAAATTCTGTCTCAAAATCGTAGAACTTTGGATCGGAATGACCTGGAGGGATATTTTTTCTTTAATTAAAAAAAACATTTCCGAATATAGAAAAATTATAGAGAAAGTCAGAAAAAAAATTTTTGACCTTGAAAATCTGTGTTGAAGATGGAATTTTTGGCTATACATGTTTTTATATAGATTTTTGCATGCCTAATCCGAATCTGACATGTAAATCGTTATAAGACAAAATCCAAAATGGCGGAGCCAATATGGCAGACTAAAATTGTAAAACGAAACCGATTTGACTAAAATTTGCTACAAGGAGGGTTTTTAGGTCGCTGATTACAAATTCAAGGTCAAAATTGAAGAATTAAAAATGGTGGATCCAATATGGCGGCCCAAAATTGGAAAAGAAACCGATTTGACTAAAATTTGCTACAAGGGGGTGATTCTGGTCGCTGATTTGAAATCCGGGGTCAAAATGGAGGACCAAAAGTGTGCCAAAAAACAGATTTGACCGCTTTTTTAAATTCTGGAATTTCGACTTTGGATTTCAAATCAGCCACCTACAAACCCTTCGATAGACTATTTTAGGTCAAATAAATTTTGTTCTATAATTTTGGTCCACCATATTGGATCCGCCATTTCGAATTTTTCAATTTGGGCCCCGGATTTGAAATCAGCGACCTGAAAACCCCCCTTGTAGCAAATTTTAGTCAAATCGGTTTCCTTTTACAATTATGGTCCGCCATATTGGATCCGCAATATTTAATTTCTTAATTTTGACCTTGGATTTGTAATCGGCGACCTGAAAAACCACCTTGTAGCAAATTTCAATCAAATCGGTGTCTTTTTACAATTTTAGTCTGCCATATTGACTCCGCCATTTTGTATTTTGTCTTACAACGATTTACCCCAGTGGGCAAAAAAATTAAGGATGTCCTAGAGACGTCTTCGGGACATCCCTAGGACGTCTTTTGGAACATGTCTTCAGAACATCCTAGGGATGCCTTCGAGACGTCCAATGTCAGTACGAAAGATGTCCTAAGAACATCCTATGTCTTTAAGACGTCCTTAGGTCATCTGTAGGACATTAGACGTCTTAGAGACGTTCATTGGACTGACATTGGACGTCCTGGGGACATCTCAAGGACGTTCTTGGGATGTTCATGGTTTTGTGCCCACTGGGACATGTCAGATTCGGATTGCGCATGCAAAAGTCTATATAAAAACGTGTATAGCACATAGAATGTAAGATCTAAGCGTTTTTGGTATTCAATAAACGATTTTTTTTACCAAAAATTCCATCTTCAACACAGATTTTCAAGGTCTCAATTTTTTTCTGACTTCCTCTATTATTATTATTATACCATTAAGCCTTTTCCCTTCCTGTGTAGGCGTGACTTGCTCGGTTGGAAAGTAGTGAAATAGGTATATAGGTATGAGGTTGATCGGTATATGGGTATAGGGTGGATGGGTATGTAGGTGTTATGTATAGATGTTTTAGATTGATCTGGAGTTCTCGTGTTATTTATATAAATGACACGTTCACTCCGCAACACTGCTCCGACCCAGGTTGCTGATCAATCTCTCTAGCGATCACCCCAAGTGAGGAGCCTCACAAAATTATTATGTATGGTTCCCCACCTGGGCCCATTAGTATCCAAGGTCTTTGTTTCAGGCATCATTCACTCTATTGTCACTCTGTTTATAAACTATTTGTCGCCAACTATTTCTGTCCTGGCATACTACTCTAGCTTCATTCACGTCCATGCATTTTTTCATGCAGGCTCTTGTATTTCTATGGCTTCTTATGTCTCTTCGTATTAGTGTCTCATTCGCAGATTCTAACCATTCTTTCGGCGGTCTACCTCTGGGCATTCTGCCATTTACTTTACCTTTATATACTTGCTTGGTCAGTCGTTCATCTTTCATTCTTTCAAGATGTCCGAACCACCTTAGCTGATTTCTTTCCCATATGTCAACTAGTGTCTCCCCTGTACCACATTCTTTGAGGATTGTCTCGTTTCGTACTTTGTCCATCAGTGTTTTCCCGCATATTATGCGCAGAGGTTTCATGCCGATCGCGTTGATTTTACTCCTGTCCTTTTCTTGACAGGTCCATGTCTCGCTACCGTATAGTACAGTCGGTACGAAAATAGAGTTATGTATGGCTATTTTAGCTTTTTTTGATATGTTTTATTTGTGAGGATGGACCCTGCTCTACCGATAACCTGCTCACCCTTATTTATGCGCCTATCTAATTCCCCATCTATTTTTCCGTCGTTAGTGAATAGACTACCTAGATGTACGTACTTGTCAACTTGTTCTAATTTCTCATCATTTAGGACTATGTTGCATATTGTTTTCTCACTTTTTCCCTCAAACACCATGACTTTCGTTTTATTCCCGTTAATTTTGAGGTCCATGTTCTTCATGCTTGTATTAAGTTTATTCAACATTCTTTGCAAGTCTTCGACTGATTCTGCCATAACAATCTTGTCATCTGCGTAAGCCAACCCACGTACCTTGACGGTTTCGAGATCTACACCTTTTTCGTCGAAGAGGGCAGTTCTAAGAATATGATCCATGAATATGATAAATAGCCACGAGGACATAACGCATCCTTGTTTCACGCCTTGCATAATATCGAACCATTCACTCTTTTTCCCATTTACCCTTACACTCGCTTTACTACCTGTATATATTATTTTTATTGCTTGTAGGAGCCCTGCCTTCACTCCATACTCTTTAAGGACTTCCCAAAGTTTACTTCTAATAATTATTCTATATTCGAAAAGGCTTTTTCTTTAATTAAAAAAAAATATCCGCCTAGGTCATTCCGATCC
This sequence comes from Andricus quercusramuli, assembly GCA_932178445.1. NCBI lineage: Eukaryota > Metazoa > Arthropoda > Insecta > Hymenoptera > Cynipidae > Andricus > Andricus quercusramuli. The sequence goes on along the minus strand of CAKNXH010057566.1, from coordinate 23,797 downwards.
AAAGTTCTACGATTTTGAGACAGACTTCAAAAAAGGTCCACGATAAAATCAATTATTTAATGTGTTCACAATTGGCACTTGGTTTTTATCATTAAATTATATGGATTTGTGTTGAACGTAAAGTAAATATATATGATAAAATAACACCTTCTTCAGCAAAATATCGATTTAGAAGGGGGAGTATATAATGAAAAACCTACGCAGATGGGGGGGGGGGGGTAGTGAAAAATCTACGGCAATCTACGAGGGGGGACTCAAAAAATGACTCAAAACGGTCTACGTAGTTCATGGACGAGCCCCTAATTTTATTTTATTAACAAAATTTATAGGTTCCATATTTTCTGCAAATCTGCCCGTTATCTTCTGTTAATCTACTCAAAATGCATTACCAGAGATGGTGAACTACTACAAATCATTGTTTATTATTATCAGTTGTCATTGTTATAAACGAGTTTTATAAATAAAAGTACTTTTTTGTACTCTCAGTTTATGAAATTTGTTTATATTAACGACAATTCATAAAAGTCAACAGTTATTTGTAGTTAATAATTTCTTATAAGATATTTGAATTCAGATATGCGAAAAATAATAAATATTCTGCGCAAAAATGATAAAATTTTGCTTTTGTGAATCTAATTTATGAAAAAAATGGTGCTTATCATATTTTGACAAATATATAGATAGAACCCAAGGCCGTAGCCAGGGGGTAATGATGCGTATTTGATCCCCCCCCCGAAATTTTTGAAACATGTACATAATATACATATACTCTCCTGTGTGCCGCTACATAACCCCCCTCCCGAAATTTTTTCTGCTGCATATCCCCCTCCCCGAAATTTTTTCTTGCTGTATATACCCCCCCCCCCCCCGAAAATTTTTCTGGCTACGGCCTTGATAACACCTATTGACTTTTGGAACTACTCAAGTAGAACCCCTAAAAACTAACCCTGGCGGACCGGCTAAAAGCTAGCTTTACGCTTACCCTAAAGTAATCCTAAAGTAACCTCGAATAATGATGAATAAAAGAAACAAAATAAATATCTAAATTGTTACAATTATAATTGTACGTTAAAATTTACGTTAGAAGAAAATGCCGTAATTGCAATAAGTTTATTTTTTAGCGTTAGGGTGGCGTCCCACTGCAACGTTAATCTTGGCGCAAAACGTCAAATCATTAGACATTTCAGCTGATGATGTTCTCCTAATCATCCACAGAAACATTGGCATATTGGCTGAAGCGTCTAGTGATTTGACGTTTTGCGTTTTGCGTTTTGTGCCAAGTTTGACGCTGCCATGGGACTCCACCCCATCGACATATAGAAATGGACCGATAACCCTGCGGGAAGCACTAAAATTGGCTTTAGAGGGAGAGAAAACATTTGAGGGCTGAAACTGTCTCTTTCTCGATAAAGCTAATTGGTCGAGAGTATTTTCGATGGGTGGAGCTTGACGAAGCACATGACCGTGCTTTGTATCGCGAATGCCCCGCTATGGGTTTTGTTAATAATTTGCCTGTCAAAGTTTATTTAATTATAAGTTAGTGTGCACAAATATTGTAAACGGTGGCAGCCTGTGCAGTTTGTGGGCATTACAGAGATTTTTATTCAAGTATATGCTCTCATACGTAAGTAAAGTTATTCAATAGTAAAATAAAAAATGTATCAACAAAAACTGAACCTCAAAATATGAAAATATTGTACCTAGATGTAACACAAATTTTTGTTTTTTATATTATAGAAATATTTTTAATTGCATTGCAATGTTATTTTATCGTTAGGTTCCCATTAAAATATGAGAAAAGAATGAAGGCCTGATGTTCTGAAATGAATTTGCCTAAGGAATTTGCCTACATATTTATAATCTATTATTTATAATTGTTCACTAACAAATTAACCATAATGAATATTTAGGCAATGCGCGGGGCATCCGTTTCACTTGACACAGTCCTGGAATGAAAAGAGACCGTTTCCCTCAAATGTTTTCTCTCTCTCTAAAGTCAATTTCAGTGCTTCCCACAGGGTTATCGGACCATTTCTATATGTCGTTACTCCACCCTTAGAAATTAAAAAAACATAGTGGCTGTCATTGAAAGTCTTCTAGAGGTGACTTCAAGCGCATCCAGTCAGAACTAATCAGATGCGCTTAAAGTCACCTTTAGCAAACTTCAATGACAGCCACTATGTTTTTCTAATTTCTAACGCTGAAAAATAAACTTATTGCAATTACAACAGTACCTTCTCACGTAAATTTTAACGTACAATTATAATTGCAACAATTCAGATATTTATTCTGTTTCTTTTATTCATTATAATTCGAGATAACTTTAAGATTACTTTAGGGTTACTTTATGGTTATGGCCATTGCGTAACCGCCGTAAACCTTGCATTCAGCCGGTTCGTCAGGGAAGATCAAGATGCATGGCCGTAGCTAGGGTTGGGCATTATGTGGCAATGCCCTACCTTAAATACCAATGCCCTTCCTTAAAAAATACAATTGACCAGATCAGATCAAGTACAATTTTTACTTCCGCCCTACCTGTAACCACCGCTGCCCTACCATGAATTCAACTCTAGCCACGACCCTGTCAAGATGGCTTATGAATCTTATGAATTCTAAGATAAGTAAGAAAGTTTTACTGATCTCACGAAGTCAGATTTGAAATGTACAGTGAAATCAGTATATTTTAAAAGATATTTTTTTAAAAAGTTCTGCGTTTTGCAAGTCATGTACCGGCAGTGTACTCCCGTTTTACGGAACAGTAATCTGTTTCCTAAATTATAAGCAACTACATTATTTGGGAATGTCCCGCACTATTCCTATTTGTTCTGTGCGCCGCGCGCCACACAGTGGACAGATTTTTGGAATGTTTTTTCAAAATCGTTTAACAATAGATAAGAATCACATAGAGGTACACCCATTTTTCTTTAAAATAAAGATGAATCCTTAATAAATATAGAAAGAGTATTAAGAAAGTATACAACAAATTTTTGACCTTGTCGGATGTTAAAGTTGTCATTTTTTGGCTAAAAACTCGTTTATCGAGACGCTATATACGTTTTTATATAGATTTTTTCATTCTTAATCTAAAGCCGACATGTACATTAATGTAGGTGAAAATGCAAAATGAAGGATCGAAATTGTAAAAACAAAACTGATTTGACTAAAAATTGCTACCCGGAAGTTTTTCGGGTCGCTGATTTCAAATCAAAATTTCAAAGTTCAATCTGGCGGATCGAAATTATGAGAAAAAAAACGACTTGACTAAAGACTGATTCTCGGGGCTTCTTCGGGACGCTGATTGCAAATCCAAAGTTAGAGTTTCAAAATTCAAAATGGCGGATCCAACATGGATAACTGTGGGTATTTATTTTCTCTTAAATTCTTTGTCTAAAAATCGTTAAAATTTTTTTTTATACTGTGAGCATTATACCGACCACAATGGTTCATAACCATTTCCTGAACTGAATTGAAAACCTAAATGTCAAAATAAGTAAACTGTATAGGTAATTAATTCTTGAAATTAATAGATAGTGAATAATAACTAACCCATGTAGAAATTACGATCGGAATTTGTAAGGGCCCCGGCTAGTTTTCCCCGTTTCTGGTCGGGCTCTAGTCGGGAAAAATAGGGAGGGCCAGACTAGTTATGTAACGCTGTTTTAGCCAGGCACTATCTAGAACTTCTAGAAAGGTCCTAACAGGAATACTCTTCAACCGCCCGTATAGACCCTCTCTGCTTTCCGGTACGCTCATTATTCAGCTGTGATATAAATATATGTGACAAACTATTTTTCAATAACAAAATGATTATTTTTATTATTTTCCACTGGGTTTCACATACACAGCACAAATTTAACAGTTTTCCTTATGTTTCACGTATTAACAAAAAATTCGAACTTTATTTTAATCAAAATGATTGTAAAAGGTGAAAAAAGAAATTACCTAAATTTTTTTGGTTATATTCACAAATCACATTCAGTATATATAATAAATAGAATTTAAAAAAACTACTGCTTGAACTATATTCAATGAAAATTTATGTAGTGTTATTTTAGATAAAAACACGTGTTTATAAGTGTTAAACGCCATTCCCCTGTTTGCTAAAACATGATTTAGTGCACACAAACTTCTGAAGATGGCACTGCATCATATATACTGCAGCACCATCTTCAGGAAATTTATCTGGGGTATGCTGACTAACGCCCGACCAGTGCCTGACTAGATTTTTTGGGTTCTTTCATCTAAATCAGGAACCAACTAAAGCCCCGCTCAAATACAAGATTAGGGCCTAACTAGAGGCACATAGTTTTTTCTAGTCATAAGGAATAAAAAATCTTAGCAGTACCTTGAAGGGTCCTGTTTAGAACTTACTAGTCCAGTTGTTCTAGTGAGATTCTGACAACTGCCCTAATTGAAATGGGGACAAATGGGGCAGTTTCTACATGGGAACAGGAGCATTTTTAGAAACCAATAAAAATCGTAAATTAGAAGCTTACGGCAAATTTAGTCTTATTGAAAAAAATAAATACTCTTCATAAGACTTGTCTATAAATTATAACCTATTATCTGAAAAATATTATGAAATTATTATAAGTTTCTTGAAATATTTCCAACTAGAATGGCGGTTAAAGTTGGCGGTGCACACGTCTACTTCCCAAAGATCTGTTCATCAGATGCTCAATTCTTTCTTTTCAAGTTCCTATTTAACTTTTAACTTTTATCTGCTTTTAACATTTAACATCTAATTTATTGTCTGTGTGATAATTCTTTCAACAAAACTTTAAGCCAATATGGATAAATATTACGGAATGTCTACCGTTACGGAATTGTCCGTTACGAATTGTCCAGCTCGTTCAGGACGTTCAGGACTAACCCAGGAAACAAAAATCCATTCACTTGCTTTGAATGGGTTTCGAAGTCGTTTGAATAGCGTATCTGCCATTGTAATTCCAGATTGCCGCTGATTGGTTTTTAATAGAATTTTACTCGTTATTATTTTTTTGACAGACTTATTAGCCATAAAAGCCTTCACATCCTCTATAAATAAAATAGCAAAACGAATCTAGTAGCCTTGCGTATGATTTCTCTTAATCTATCAATAATTTATCAAATTGAAAAATCATGTGAAATATGGCAGGCTAACCTGAAAAAAATCGGTCTCATTTAAAAATAGATCAACCGATTCAATATGACTTTGCTTGAAATGGAAATTGTAGTACATTACAGATTGGAAGCCATTCGAGAAACTGACCGATTCACATAGTCACAAACCAATTCAGTTTTAAAAATCCCAATCTGCAAATAACAGATACGCAATTCACGGAGTTGCCTTTTCAATGGGTTCTTTTTTCCTGGGAACGTTACAGAAAATTCCGAAATACTAGTCAGTGCCTGATAATCCACATCGTCTATAGTTGAGTCTCTGATAAGGAATCTTTTAGAATCTCTCGGGAAAGTTCGTTGTGCCTAGACTTATCAAAAGAAAATAAGAATAACTAACTCAAAAGACGTAAAGTTTAAGGGCCATAAACACCAAGGAAACTCTACCCAGTAGTAAAATCAATAAAATTGTGTTCAACCCAGTGTTTGGGAAAACGCTTTACGTAACGAAGTATAGAAATATTCTAGGAAATTACTTTGTCGCTATTTTTATGTTTGTGATGAAGAAAATATTTCAATGGATTTACTATATGAAAAAATTGCATGAAAGCGATTAAAAAACAACATTTTTAATCAAATACAAATTTTTGTAAGCATGCCAAACGTTGAATTGAAAACTTCAAAAATGGAACATTTGCAAATCTAAATTTAAAAATTTATCGATTTCAAATTAAAATATCCAAAATTATAACAAACATAAAATGGGATAGTTAACATTTTATAGTAAAAAATTAAGAAGTGGTATTTTGTATAATCCGAATTTAATTATTTCATATTTAAAAAATTCAAATTTTAGAAAGGAAATGATTGCAAATTGTTGAACACGATCAAAATTGTCTATTGTATGTCTTTGAAACAAGAGGAAATAAATCAAATAAAAATTTTAAGCATCCAAAGACCCCATACTAATGTACACAAAATAGCTTTCCGTAGATTTGGCTTCAACTTGCTAAATTTTTTATAACCCGCAATATTAACAAATCCACGGAAAGCCATTTTGTGTACATTCAGTACGGGGTTCTTTCAAAAATTTTTTTAATGGATCCAATTTCGAATTCGGTGCGTATTAAATTAGGCATATTTTGATTAATTAATTAAAACTTCAATTTATAAGTGAAAGTCCTCAAAGTTGAACAATTTAAACTGTTACGGGCTTGTAGCTTCGAACATTCAAATATTTCTTATTGAAGTATTCCAATTTTTAAAAGATTTCACGATAAACCTGTTTCAGCTTTGGAATATTACTGAAATTAAATAATGTGAGTTTGAAGCAGTTATAGTTCAACAATTTTAACATGAAATCTTAAGAATTACACAACTTTAATTTGAGAGACTTCGTGGTTGAACTTTTCTAATTGAAAATGTTTGAAATTGAATAATTTCAAACCTACCATTTCAATTGAAAGTCGACAAGATTGAACAAATTTCAATATAAGTCATTCAAATTAAAAATTTTGTATTGCATTCAATTCTTTTGAATTGAAATGTTGAAAATGTAACAATTTCATCATACGAGTAAAGTTGAATAATAATTTTATATAAAACATTCAAAATCAAACAATTCCTAATTTCAAGCGTTTTAAATTGAAATTTTTTTATTTTTATTCCCAACAACTCAACCAACTTTGAATCGAAATTGAAGATAATCAAAAGTTTCCGAATCTAATAATAATTTTTCACTCCGTATTTGTGATTCATACATTTTTTATGATAGTAGAGGATGATACGTACTGGATACTTGTACGTACTGGATAATGCATAGGTATTATTTTTCATAGTATAGGATGGAGATTATTGAATGAATTATAAATTCACTTTTTACAAGATTTAATTTGATTACACTTATTGCAAAGAATTATTATAGTACATTAATAACGTTCAGTTGGTAAAAGAATTGGCATTATCCAGTATTTACTGGCATCCAATATGTAACACTCACTCCTATATTTCCTAGAAATTCTATGGAAAGCAATCTACTCGAACTTTTCAAGTTGAGTCTTACCCTTACACTGAGCGAAGAATTCCCCAGTGGTTCGGGTTTACACCCCAATAGTTGGGGTGGTTTCCCTTTTTTTCTGTTTCACGCGAAGGATTGGTGCGCTCGCACCAACGAGTCGTGCGAGCTCCCCAACCATTGGGGTGCTCACCCGAAGCAGCAGCGGCCGGACTGGTGGGGTGCGCGCCCTAATGGTTGGGGAGCTTGCACCTATGATTCGGGAGATTCGAGTCGTCCACCGCGTTGGATGTTGCGCGTTCGACGTTTCCGCATATTCGCTAATGGACGCAGCTGATAAACATCAGGCTCTTCCCGAATATCACTGTTTCTAGTTTATGTCAATTTTATTATTCATGTGCGAGATGTCAGTGGAATACAGTGTAAACTAGTTATCTGGTTTTTCTTTGGATAATCATTAATGAAGGTTCATTAACGAAGAATTATTTCTGTATATATACAGAAATAATTCTGGAGAAAAAATAAGGTTTTATATTTCTCTTACCTTCGTTAATGATTATCCAAAGAAAAACCAGATAACTAGTTTACACTGTATTCCACTGACATCTCGCACATGAATAATAAGATTGACATAAACTAGAAACAGTGATATTCGGGAACAGCCTGATGTTCATCAGCTGCGGCCATTAGCGAACATGCGCAAACGTCGAACGTGCAACATCCAACGCGGTGGACGACTCGAATCTCCCGAACCATAGGTGCGAGCTCCCCAGCCATTAGGGCGCGCACCCGACCAGTTCGGCCGCTGCTGCTTCGGGTGAGCACCCCAATGGTTGGGGAGCTCGCACGACTCGTTGGTGCGAGCGCACCAATCATTCGTGTGAAACAGAAAAAAAGAGAAAATACCCCAACTATTGGGGTATAAACCCGAACCACTGGAGAAATCTTCGCTTAGTGTAGAAGGCGTCTCATATTTTTTTGAAATTAATCCACATTCAGTCTGTTAAATGCGAAAAAAATGTCAGATAGTTACGTAGGGGAGAGTCGGCTACGGGTGGCGTATCGGGGCACGGTGCATATTACAATATAACGGCCGTGTTCGTTGATTTTCATATTAGTTTTTTAATATGAAATGTCTTTTTTGTTTCGAGAAATAGTGCTGTGACGCAATTTCTGTTCAAAACACATGCCAGAAGAGTAATTATGAAAAACAGTTTTGGCGCAAACAGATTGAAAAGTCTTTGGGAGAAATTAAGTACTTACAGCATGTTTTGAAGGACTAGAAACATGAAAATGTTCGGTTTTAATGGTTGCAGTATTTTCTCGAAGTTCTGGCATCATAAACTGTTTCTATAAACGTTCTTAGTATTTTAAAATTAATTTAATCTTGCAACGTTAAATACGGGACAAGAAGGCGCGGTGCACCATTATGTATTTCATCAGAGAGTAAGAGATTATAACTGCTTTTGCCATATATTTTACTTTGATTGATAAGAAAACATTTATGTAGTGTTGAAATTGTCTGAAGTAATTTTTCTTCGTTATATTACGATCTCTGTAATCATTATATTGTATAGTTTTGATGATACAATGTTCATATTGTTTAAATAAACGGTTGTAATATTTCGTCCATCTTACACCAGTGTATGGGACACGCCGGTCGAAATACAGCACCCATGGATTAGTTGAATGTCAAATAATGAGCTTCAACTTAAAAAATACACACTTAAAAATCACATTTCAATCATATGTATAGGGCATTAAAGACAAAGCGCATCACCACACCCCACTCGCCCCTATTTGATCTATTTGCTGTTAATAGTAGAAATTGTATTGTATAAGAGATATAATAACTACTTAGAGTATCCCAATCATGTTATTCCATTTCATTTCTCACATTTTATTCGAAGTTTAAAAATAGTCCAGATTCGATAATTGTAAGTGAATTTAAATGAGAACCGCGGTCAGTATTCGAAAATATATTTTTATAGCATTCTCTTGCGTTACGTAAAGGAGTTTTTTAATTTTTGAAAAAAATTAGCTGTGGCATAGTATACAGTAGGACCTCTCGGATCGGACCTTGAATTATCAATAATTATAAATTCAAAAGTGTATAACATGTGGTAATAATTATAATTTCTGTAAGTATGTTTGATTGTCGTATAAAAATTACAAATTGAAATTATTAATTTTAATAAAGTTGAAATACGAAAACGAAAAAATCGAGTTCCAATCTGAGAGGTCCTACTGATAATGAAAATATTTTATGTCAATCAATTATGATTTTTGGTGCAAAATAAAACTGGAAGAATTTCAAGTTAGATTATCACAACAAAAGTGTAATATAGGCTGAGTAAAATCGACCAATCAACAAGTTCGAATGACAACGGAACATTTAAAGAAATCGAGAGTCTTATCCTAGACGAAAACGATACTTTACAGACAGTTTTCATACGGTTATCGGATTATTATCTAAGAACGACTAATTGGAGAAGATTGTAGTTTAAAAATAATGTAACTTGAATCCGGAAGTCCTCGAATAATGTGTTGAATAATAAGTACGATGACTGCTTATCATTTATAACTCAACAATCACAGTGATGAGTTTGCGCGCGAGCATAATTCTCTCATTAAAAGTGATAAAACGGCTCTTCATCATCAAGTATCGCTTCTTTAACTAACTATGTTACTATGATGTAATTAAGAAATACCATACGATTCTAAAAAAGTGTGTGACGGAAGATAAGTAAAGAAGTCATTTTTATCGAGTAGGACCGCTACAGCTGATGTAAGCGAATCTTGGATGAATCATTGTAAAAAAAACGTCGCTCAAAACTCGGTCGGTTACATATTCTGCCTCATGTGAAGAATAAATACGGACTCAAAATTAGCACTTGCGTACATCTCAGAGGAAACCAACATGGTCAGTATGTAATCTACCTTAAGTATCAATATCAGTCGTACAATGTCATTGCTTCACATACGATTTTTGGAGAACATCTGCCATATTTTACATCAATAATAACAAGAGAACTGTATAAGAAAAAATGTCTTTTATTTATCAAATTACCCTGAAAAATCACCTGCAAGATTAATTTTCAATATTATAGACACGGGAAAAATTGTTTCAGTAACCGTTACAATAAACTTGGTTAAAAGTCGGATAGAGTAGTTATTTCAGAAAAATTTCCCATTCAGCATTGTAACAGGAATTATATGAGAATCTACTGAGCCAGGAAGGAATTTATGGGAAGCGATAAAAGCATCTCTTGAATTTACTCGTTCAAGAAAATATAAAAACGATTACTGTACTCCCTCACAACATAATGAGATCTTTGGCATATCCCTAACATATGCCGGCAGGATATGTGATACCCTGAAAAATGTCCCATAAATCTCCTGGGATATTCGTGGCATATTCCAGGGATATCGCGATTTCCGCTCCTGAGGATATCGTGATAGGATATCCTGACGATATCCCGCACGAAATGTCCACGGGATATCCCACTACTGTAGTAAAATGTTCCACGAACACAGAAAAAAGTAAGTGTAATCTTTACACGGGTTTTGGGGTGAAGATTACCTGGAACAAAAATTACCCCATGTGGGTAAACTTTACCCGCACATCTCGGGTATTCTTCTGTTTTTACCTACGTTTGGAGCGCAATTCTCAATTTTCACCTCGAAGGCCTTGTAAACCAATGCACCAGATGTAAGAAACACATCTTCTCCGGGGAAATCTGATTTTTTACAGTACATTAGGGTCCCTGGAGTAGGTTCCTCGAAGACACGAGATTAAGGTAATGCACTAGCTATAAAAAACACATCTTCTCTGCGGAAGTCTGGGTTTCACAGTACTTCATGGTCCCTGGAATAAGTTCCTCAAAAACACGAGACTGAATCAATGCACTAGGTGTAAGAAACACATCTTCTCCGGGGAAATCCCATTTTTTCACAGTATTTAGGGTTCCTGGAGTAAGTTCTTCGAGGACACGAGATTGAACCAATGCACTAGGTGTAAAAAACACATCTTCTCTGTGGAAGTCTGGGTTTCACAGTACTTGAGAGTCCCTGGAGTAAGTCCCTCGAAGACACGTGATTGAATCAATGCACCAGGTGTAAGAAACACATCTTCTCCTGGGAAATCTGATTTTTTACTCTATTTAGGGTTTCTGGAGTAAGTTCTTCGAGGACACGAGATTGAACCAATGCACCAGGTATAAGAAACACATCTTCTCCAGAGAAGACTGATTTCTTACAGTACCTTAGGGCCCCTGGAGTACGTTCCTCGAAGACACGAGATTGAGCTAATGCACCAGGTGTAAAAAACACATCTTCTCTGCGGAAGTCTGGGTTTCACAGTACTTCAGGGTCCCTGGAATAAGTTCCTCAAAAACACGAGATAGAATCAACGCATTAGGTGTAAGAAAGATATCTTCTCCGGGGAAATCTTATTTTTTACAGTATTTAGGGTTCCGGGAGTAAGTTCTTCGAGGACACGAGACTGAACCAATGCACTAGGTGTAAAAAACACATCTTCTCCGGGGAAATCTTTTTTTTTACAGTATTTAGGGTTCCTGAAGTAAGTTCTTCGAGGACACGAGATTGAACCAATGCACCAGGTGTGGAAAACACATCTTCCCTGTGGAAGTCTGGGTTTCACAGTACTTTAGGGTCCCTGGAGTAAGTTCTTCGAGGACACGAGATTGAACCAATGCACCCGGTGTAAGAAACACATCTTCTCCGGGGAGGTCTGATTTCTTACACTACCTTAGGGTCCCTGCAGTAAGTTCGTCGAAGACACGAGATTGGACCAATGCACCAGGTATGAAAAACACATCTTCTCTGGGGAAGTCTAGGTTTCACAGTACTTTAGGGTCCCTGGCGTAAGCTCCTCGAAGACAAGAGATTGAATCAATGCACCAGGCGTAAGAAACACATCTTCTCCAGGGAAATCTGATTTTTTATAGTACATTAGGTTCCCTCGAGTAAGTTCCTCGGAAACACGAGATTGAATCAATAAACCAGGTGTAAGAAAAACATCTTCTCCGGGGAAATCTTATTTTTTACACTACATCAGGGTCCCCGGAGTAAGTTCCTGGAAGACACGAGATTGAATCAATGCACCAGGTGTAGAAACACATCTTCTCCGGGGAAATCTTATTTTTTACAGTACTTAGGGTTACTAGAGTAAGGTGTTCGAGGACACGAGACTGAACCAATGCACCAGGTGTGAAAAACACATATTCTCTGTGGACGTCTGGGTTCCACAGTACTTTAGGGTCCCTGGAGTAAGTTCCACGAAGACACGAGACTAACTTAATGCATCACGTGTGAGAAACAAACCTTCTCCGGCGAGATCTTATTTTTTAACGTATCTAGGGTTCCTGGAGTAAGTTCTTCGAGGACGCGAGATTGAATCAATGCATCACGTGTTAAAAACAAATCTTCGCCCGGAAAATCTTATTTTTTACAGTATTTAGGGTTCCTGGAGTAAGTTCTTTGAGGACACAAGATTGAACCACTGCACCAGGTGTGAGAAACACATCTTCTCTGGGGAAGTCTGGGTTTCACAGTACTTGAAAGTCCCTGGAGTGAGTCACTCGAAGACACGAGATTGAACCAATGCACCAGGTATAAGAAACACATCTTCTCCAGAGAAGACTGATTTCTTACAGTACCTTAGGGCCCCTGGAGTACGTTCCTCGAAGACACGAGATTGAGCTCATGCACCAGGTGTAAAAAACACATCTTCTCGGCGAAGTCTGGGTTTCACAGTACTTCAGGGTCCCTGGAGTAAGTTCTTCGAGGACACGAGATTGAACCAATGCACCCGGTGTAAGAAACACATCTTCTCCGGGGAGGTCTGATTTCTTACACTACCTTAGGGTCCCTGCAGTAAGTTCGTCGAAGACACGAGATTGGACCAATGCACCAGGTGTGAAAAACACATCTTCTCTGGGGAAGTCCAGGTTTCACAGTACTTTAGGGTCCCTGGCGTAAGCTCCTCGAAGACACGAGATTGAATCAATGCACAAGGTGTAAGAAACACATCTTCTCCAGGGAAATCTGATTTTTTTTGGTACATTAGGTTCCCTGGAGTAAGTTCCTCGAAGACACGAGATTGAATCAATGCAACAGGTGTACGAAATACATCTTCTCCGGGGAAATCTTATTTTTTACAGTACCTTAAGGTCCCTGGAGTAAGTTCCTCGATGACTCGAGATTGAGGTAAAGCACCAGGTGTAAAAAACACATCTTTTCCGGGGAAATAATATTTTCCACAGTATTAAGGGTTCCTGGTGTAAGTTCTTCGAGGACACGAGATTGAACCAATGCACCCGGTGTAAGAAACACATCTTCTCCGGGTGGTCTGATTTCTTACACTACCTTAGGGTCCCTGCAGTAAGTTCGTCG
>CAKNXH010057565.1:0-23600 GCA_932178445.1 Andricus quercusramuli | reverse complement strand
TAAAGGAAATGTGAATTGCTGTGTAGTGAATTGTTTTCACTCTTTTAGAAATTCACCTCCTGGTACGCATTTTTATACTTTTCCGATTGCTGTGCATAAAAGAGAACGTCGAAATAAATGGATCGCTTTAATTAACAGGAAAAAGTAAGCAGTATTTGATTAATAGTTTAGAATATCAAAACTTGTTGCTCATACAAATTTTTAAAAAATGAGATAATTTATATAATTTTATTGTGATAGATAATAAGGTAAAAAATCTGTATGTGTTAAAAATTGTAAGTTTGCACGTTTGTAACTTAATTTAATTTTTTTTTTAGTCCTGATGGCACTCTGTGGCAACCATCGGTGTATTCGAGAATTTGCAGTGCACACTTTTTAGGGAACGAAAAGTCTGAAAATCCTTTGAGTCCAAGTTATAACCCTACAGTTTTCCCTGAAGTTTATAAGAAACCGCCTGTCAATCCAAAAACTGTCGTAGAAAGGTAAAAAATAAAACATTTGTGACGTGCGCCAAAGAAAGGGGGCTTACTCTGGAAAAATCGTAATCCAGGTTTTTACACCTTTCGATAGTTTTTGAGTTGCTCTTTTTAATGAAACCATCGGGAAAAAATTCCGAGCGTTATTATTGCTAATAATTGAGTTGATAGGTACCCGAGAAATCGTGCTTTCGCTCGAGATCCCGTGAAACACCTCCCACCACTCACCACTACATCTCCGCGTCTCATCTATACCCCGTCCGTGAGCAGCGCCGCCATATGCGTGAGAATGTAGTGGCAAGCGGAGAGGAAAGATTTCGTGGTCTTCCCTCTCTTCTAAAAGTCGCGTCTATCGGGTCTACTTCGACCGCTCGTCCTGAAAAATCTCGCTTTCCAGAGTAAGCCCCCTTTCTTCGGCGCACGTCACATTTACATATTCTTTGGAAATTGGCGATAAAAGTAACCTAGCTGTTCTATAGTGTTATTGATTATTTATAAACTCAGAAATCCTTATAATAATTAGTAATCCTTATTAATAATTATTAATTATTATTAATAATTATTAATTATTATTAATTACTTTCAGGCATCAAAGGTATAACAATTTGAAATGAAAAAGACAGCAAAGTTGTATTGAAGATAAAGCATATGGGTAATTGTCAAATTGTAGGCAAATTTCAGCACCTACAGTGCCAATCATTTTATTATTAGGAATTAAATATTTCATAACGGAAATTGATCTTATCACATGCAACTATTTTAAATCCAAAAGGGGCAGTTATGAAAATAAAAAATAATAATGAATCCATGGGCACGCACATATAATCAGTCGTGCGCTGTTCTATTGTACCGTACGGTAATGATGCGAGAAAAATGTTAAAGTTTAACCTTTTTTATTGTTTATAAAAAAATAACAAATTTTAATTATCAAAAGTCACCTACTTATGAAAGAAAACACCACCAAGCAAGTAACGGAATTGTTTTCATAAATCTTTTTCACTCCGAAAATGGTTTTTAACGCACGTACGGTAATGACGTTTTTGTTGTCAAGATGCACTTTTCAGTTTTAATCTTAGATTCACAGAGAAGAGAGTTAATATTTTAGGCTCAATTTTATAAAAACTTGTATTAAACAATACGCCTAATATTTTTGTATTTATTACTCAAGTGTAACTACAATATTTTACTAGAAAAACTGACGTACGGTAATGACTTCTGAAATGGAAAAAATTGAGGGACAGACATCAAGGCTTTTAAAATATTATTTATTTGAATTAAAAAAATGTGCATACATTAAATTTATGTTCATGTGAAGTTTACAAACTTGATACGTTAAGCGTTTTTCAGGTTACTGTCTAAAAAAACGGAGAAAATCAGTTTATCCTTGTGCAAAGTGAGGTTGGGACACCGTACGGTAATGACGTTTCGGGTGTTCTTATATTAGATTAAAGTAAATAGGAACAGAAATGAAAAAAAGGAACTGCCCATTCTGTAGAGGATTGTAATAAGTGTTTATTAAAATTTAAAAAAAGCGGCACGAGCTTCTAAGTTAATGTTATATTATTGGGACTTCAAGTTTGCCTTCCATTTGACAATTACCCATATATTTTTTTTTTTTTCGGTTTTTTCAGTTCCGATTCCTTTGGAATAGAACCGAACGGCCTATGACAAAGCCACCGAACGCGTCCTCGGGTTGAGGATAGAGGGTCCCTGTACCAGGGGTTTCTGCTGAATATGGTTACAATAATTAATAAGCAGTCGCGGACAATTGTCCAGGGATGGTCCAGAAGGAATAACCCCTAAGCGAAGGCGTAAGAACCGTGCCGAAAGCTGAATGGCACCTGGGTGAGGTGTCTTTAACGGTGAACCTGGGATACCGGGCGACCTCTCAGAGTATCAGCCTTATCGTTGCACGCGGGGCTCTACAAGAATGGACGTACCCTTTCCCTAGCTGCTCGTGGGAACAACAATGAAACCACAAAAACACCAAAATGTTGTAGATGCGGTTCAAAACGATCGAACGTGCAGAGCACCCGACAATGGGTCGGCAAACAATGCCGAACATCCTAGAGTTCGGGGTGTTGAAAATAATTTAGATGGAAACACGACGACCAACCGGCGAAACGCCCACATTGAATGGACGGATCAACTTAAGAATGACGTCCTAGACTGCTACGATGCCAGCATTATCCCTGTTCGTGGAGGCTATTTGCGAAATCAAGCCGACTACCTCCGGGAAAATGGATATGTACGCGGAGCGCTTCCCCAACCGCTGCTTGATCAAGCTGCAGACGAAGATGAAGCGACATTAAGACCAACCACAGAAAGCAGGCTCCTTCTGCAGGATGATCGCAATTTCAGTACAAGGAGGAACATCAACGTGCAAGTTCCTCTTAAGCCCCAAGATCTGGCTGAAATGGATGCCTCCCTTCGTGGAGATATCTCGGAAGAGTCCGACCTCTGGACCACCAATTGCTCAGTTTATGGTACTGCGAGAGCTTTGGCTGATTCAAATCGAAGGCTAAAGCCGACGATGGATCAAAAGACCAGAAGACGCTTGCATCAACTGAACAAGAAAATTGGATGGGCAAGACAGAATGCGTCCCGTGTTCAATGTGTGATAGACTACATAACATCTGGTAGAACGTTTACGGAAAGGGTTCGAAAGTTCGCCCAAGAACTAAGGATTTTGAATCACACACTAAACAAATCAAAGCTGCTGACATTCAAGCAGCATATTTTTGACAAAATACGGCTGTTATCTGGCGCAAGGAGGAGAATACAGAAGAGGGAGAGATGGATCAGGGAGAATCAACAGTTTCTCGCTGACCCATCACGCCTCTTCAGCGATCTCCCTGTTTTTGTTAAAAATCCACCCAAGTCCAAGGAGGTAGAAACTTTTTGGAGAGAGGTGTACAAGATCCCGAAAACACTAGAGTTGAAAGAAGATACTGACAATATCATCCGCTTCACGGAGTTTTGCCAAAACCTCATAACATCTGAGGAGAAAAGTACATCCGTCACTGCCGAATAAGTGAAAAAAGCACTTAGAGGCACGAAGAACTTTTCCGCTACTGGACCAGATTGTATCAAGAACTTTTGGTTTAAGAAGTTTACTTTTATACACCAACATTTGGCCCGCATATTCACCTCATATTTAAAGTCGGAGACGCCCATTCCGCAGTGGCTGGTGTTAGGACGCACTATGCTCCTGCCGAAAAAAGGCAACTTGTCCAGACCAGAGAATTACAGGCCAATAACGTGTTTGAACACACCGTATAAGATCTTTACAGCTGTCCTAAACAACAGGATTGTTCGACGAATTGAGTCTGTATGGCGAGAGATGTACGAACAACGTGGCTCGAAAAAAGGTGTAGTAGGCTGTCGAGAGAAACTGCTAATTGACAGGTGTGTCTGTAAAGACACTGCAGCCCATCAGCGCGTCCTGTCAATGGCCTGGATGGACTGCCGGAAAGGTTTCAATTCAACCTCTCATAGAGTTATCATCCGTCTGTTGGAAAGTTGAAGTTACATCCACGCATTGTGAGATGCATAGAAAGATTGATGCCTCGTTGGAAAACTAGATTTTCCATCTCATCTAGGAATTATCGTCTGAAAACGAACAACCATGAGCCCTTTGCTTTTTTGCATCACACTTCTGCCTCTATCTCTCGCACTACGAAATTCTCCTGGATATCTCTATGGCGACACTAATCAGCGTGAACATAAGGTCACTCATGTATTTTATATGGATGACCTGAAGATCTATGCCTCTGGTAAAAGCAAACTTCAAAGTGCTATAAATATCGTCTAAAACTATAGGGGAGAGTGCCCTTGGTTGGGACGGTCCTTGGTTGGGACAGCGGGGATAAATGTTATAGATTAAGCATTAAAAATCTGAAAAAATTATTTCAGTTTTCATTTATTATAAGGCATGAATGGCTAAAGTGAAAATTATTTTTGTTTAGCTTACCCCTAGATATGAACGAAAATCACTCACAGCTATCAAAAGTAAAATGTTAGGGTATTTTTCCAGTGAATTTTTATCATCTTATCAAAATATTTTCGCAAAATAAAAAATATCTGCTTGTAGGGAATTTAATTAGTTTTATATAACCATTCATGTTTTTCAAAAATACTAACACTAACTATGTGTAAAAAATTATTTTCTATGCGCACGGAATATTCCTTGGTTGGGACACCTGCATGTTCCTTGGTTGGGACACTTCGCGCATGCTCATTACATTCGATTTTGTTTTCGCTTTCGATAACAGTAGAAGAAAAATGCTGGTAAATAGCGTCGATGTTGTAAATAGCAATTGTTTATTGAGAACAACATTGAGGCAAGCTGTTCAACTTTATAAAATAATGATTATAAAAATTTCACATAAGAATATTAAGTTAACTTGGCAGAAGTCGTTTTTCTTTCAATGTATAACCTATAAAACATGCTATTGCGAATGCTATATCTTTAAATAAGTGAATCGAGTAATAATTGTTCATGGAATTATGTGGTTTCCACTTAAAAATAATTGTTTTCGATTATCCAACATTTTAAAGATTTGTTAACATGTTCTAGATGGACAAGAAGTCCAATTTCAAAGTTTCATATATTTTATTGTTCAAATTTTTGTAAAATTAATAAATAAATATATATGTATACATATATAATACTTCTAGTTAACATCATTCTCTATATTTCAGAGTGAATAATGTTGGTTATATCAAGAACTGTTTTATTTGTTCAATATAAACTTTATGAAACTGACCAATTTTACACAGCTGTAATATATTGCTGCATTTACAGAAAAATCTTTTACATGACATATCTTGTTTCCCTTATACATTTCCTATATTTATTACTTCTTTCTAAATATTGTATCACTTTAGTTTAATCACTCATTCATAAATACACATTTTTTTTAAGTGTCCCAACCAAGGACCGACGTGTCCCAACCAAAGACCGAGTGCCCTTGGTTGGGACGTTTTCATCAATTTAAACAAATCATTCTCAAATCAACAATTTGTTTTCATATTTCATGTTATCTGTTTCTGAGTTATAGTTAAGCATCACTCTTATGGATAAGCATACAAAATTAATTATATTCATATATTTATTATTCTTATGAGCAAAAAACAAAAAACGTCCCAACCAAGGGCACTCTCCCCTACAGGAGAGATTGGGATGGACTTTGTTTGACAAGTGTGCCAAAATTCATCTGAAGAAAGGAAATATTACTGGCGTTCCCAAGTACCCTGAGCTTGTGGATATAAGTGTTATTAGACATCTTAATACTTAGAGGTCGCCCGGTATCTCAGGTCACCGTTTGAGACACCTCACACAGGTGTCATTCAGCTTTCGGCACGGTTCTAACGCCTTCGCTTAGGGGTTATTCCTTCGAGAACATCCCTGGACAATTGTAACCATATTCAGCAGAAACCCTTGGTACAGGGACCCTCTACCCGCAACCCGAGGAGGCGTTCGGTAGCTTTGTCATAGGCCCTTCGGTTTGATTCCCAAGGAACCAAAACCGAAACCGAATGTAATATATAATATATAATAAGATATATATAATATAATAATATAATATATATAATATAATATATATAATATAATAATATAATATATATATATATATATATATATATAGTAAAATATATATATATATAAATATATATGTGTGTGTCTATGTATGTCTATCTATCGCTAGAAAAACTATTGTTTTATTGAAAAAAAATTTCCTAAAAAGTTTGAATAATTATGGTTTATATATTATAATACAGGAGGGAAAAGTGATGCTCATTAGTAAGGAGGTAATAAACTTCTTCTGGCATGTTCTAAAGATCTTCAAATTTAAAAGCCTTTTCTTGTTCTATTGTAAATAATTATTGCTTAAATAAATTATCAATTGTTGATATTTTCTGGTACTTTTCTGCCTGTTTGAACTTGGTTTCTTCCATGATTGTGGTGCATCTATTTTCGCTGTATTGCATTCATTATTTACATAAATACAAGCCGCAGCAATAAACATATACACGCCGTGAGACACTTTTCAGTCTGTCAGTTCATAAATTGAGTTTCATAAATTGGTAATGCAGATCTTATTAATACTATTTGGTCTGCTATAAAATTTAAATGTTATTGTTCGTTTTTAACAAAAAATACGTTATATACATATTAATGCGGAATTAACACTAGTAGTACTAGTAATAAATAATCCACCTAGAAACACTGCCCGAATTGGGTAGTGTCACGCCTACCCCGAAAGGGAAATGGCTTAATGGTATAAAAAAATTAAATTGAATTTAAAAAAAAAATTTTTTAATTACTTATTTTCCCTGCAAAACCCTCAAAAGATAATTTTATTTCTATTTACTTTCATCACTTATTTGCAAACCGTTAGGAACCGTTATTACAGCCACGAATAATTATTATCTGTAATATGCATTCTATTTTTAAGCCAATTATATTAGCACCAGCTCATACTTGATAAGAGGTGGAGTCCACGTCAAGCGGATCAAGAATTTTCCTCTTGGAAAGGGATTTGGCTGTAACTCGGCGTATACAGTCCTACATTAGTAAGTTAAGTTTTATCTTGGGACCGCCAGTGGTTCACGAGACAAAAAATAAATCTTACGGTCATACACGATGAAGCAAGGCCCCGCGGCTAAAGTTGCGCGGGCTTAGCGCATTATGTGACTGTTCAGACACCTTAAGTAATGCTCTCAACGTCAGCAATCGATTTATAAAATTTTTTAGTGAAGGTGAAAAACTTTTTAGTAACAATTTTTATTGTTAAAGTATTTTTTTTAAATAATTGAATAGATAAGAGCGACACATGAACGAATAATGTAAGTATGTCAAAATTCTTTGATTCCAGAATCAAAGAATGCATTATCGGGTATGAGAAACCTCGCGCATTTTATGCATTTTGCTGCGGTTTTTCAATACGTGTACTATATTAAAGTCTTCGAAATTATAAAAAATCTTTGTCTTCACTTCTGTCCTAGAAATGGAAATTACAGCGTTTATTTGTCATGTACCCTCAATTGTAATAGGATTGTTAAATCTTTCACTTAAGAACGCTTCTTCTACATTGTTATTGCAGAATTCCACTTGCAGTTGCATGGCAGTTCCACTCTGCTTTGCATCCAAAATCTTTAAAAATATAGCACTGTATCCGCCGAATAACATCCAAATCCCTTTCCAAGATAAAAATTCTTGATCCGCTTGACATGGACTCCATCTAATACGATTGATGTGCATCTCTATTAAAGAAAGCTAATATGTGATTTACAAGAGGAAGTGGGAATTACTGTGGACTTTTTAATGTGCAATTCAGATGGTTCAGCATCACAGTACACAAATCGCAAGTACTTTGCCAACTAAACACACCACGAGCAATATTTTGGATGTAAAGCAGGATGGATCTTTCATGTATTCGCACACCCGGCGAAGGACCTTGTGATTGTATTAGTGGCATTCTTAAAAGAGCGGCTGCTAAAAAAAACCTTCAGCGTGCATACAGCAATCAGATTACTAATGCTAGAAAAATGTACGACTGGAATAAAACACACTTTAAAGACATTCGTGTGGAATTCTGCAATAACAATGCAGAAGATCCTTCCTAATTTCGAAGAGTTTAATATAGTACGCGTATTGAAAACCCGGAGCAAAATTCATAAAATGCGCGAGAGTCCTCGTACCAAATAATGCATTCTTTGATTCAGGAATCAAAGAATTTTAACATACTTACATTATTCTATAATTATCTAAATCACCGGAAAAAAGAGAAGTTTTTGAACTTTCAAATTTTGAAATTATATCAACGGTCGAAGAAAAGGAAGGTGGAACAACTTGGGATCTCGCTCCAAAAAGTTGATTTAGATAATTATATCTGTCAAGGTCAGTAACGTCTTACATTATTCGTTCATGTGTCGCTCTTACCTATTCAATTATTTAAAAAAAATACTTTGACAATAAAAATTGTTACTAAAAAGGTTTTCACCTTCACTACAAAATTTTATAAATTGATTGAGAGCATTATTTAAGGTGTCTGAACAGTCACATAATGCGCTAATATTTAAACACTAACAAATTAGGTGACTTAAATTATAAATGCAATGTAATTAAAAAATATACATTAAATATTTAAATTTTAGTTCTTTTTTTAGGATTCAGTGAGTATCGGAATAATAGCAGATAAAGTCGAAAATAATCGGCATAAAGGAAATGTGAATTGCTGTGTAGTGAATTGTTTTCACTCTTTTAGAAATTCACCTCCTGGTACGCATTTTTATACTTTTCCGATTGCTGTGCATAAAAGAGAACGTCGAAATAAATGGATCGCTTTAATTAACAGGAAAAAGTAAGCAGTATTTGATTAATAGTTTAGAATATCAAAACTTGTTGCTCATACAAATTTTTAAAAAATGAGATAATTTATATAATTTTATTGTGATAGATAATAAGGTAAAAAATCTGTATGTGTTAAAAATTGTAAGTTTGCACGTTTGTAACTTAATTTAATTTTTTTTTTAGTCCTGATGGCACTCTGTGGCAACCATCGGTGTATTCGAGAATTTGCAGTGCACACTTTTTAGGGAACGAAAAGTCTGAAAATCCTTTGAGTCCAAGTTATAACCCTACAGTTTTCCCTGAAGTTTATAAGAAACCGCCTGTCAATCCAAAAACTGTCGTAGAAAGGTAAAAAATAAAACATTTGTGACGTGCGCCAAAGAAAGGGGGCTTACTCTGGAAAAATCGTAATCCAGGTTTTTACACCTTTCGATAGTTTTTGAGTTGCTCTTTTTAATGAAACCATCGGGAAAAAATTCCGAGCGTTATTATTGCTAATAATTGAGTTGATAGGTACCCGAGAAATCGTGCTTTCGCTCGAGATCCCGTGAAACACCTCCCACCACTCACCACTACATCTCCGCGTCTCATCTATACCCCGTCCGTGAGCAGCGCCGCCATATGCGTGAGAATGTAGTGGCAAGCGGAGAGGAAAGATTTCGTGGTCTTCCCTCTCTTCTAAAAGTCGCGTCTATCGGGTCTACTTCGACCGCTCGTCCTGAAAAATCTCGCTTTCCAGAGTAAGCCCCCTTTCTTCGGCGCACGTCACATTTACATATTCTTTGGAAATTGGCGATAAAAGTAACCTAGCTGTTCTATAGTGTTATTGATTATTTATAAACTCAGAAATCCTTATAATAATTAGTAATCCTTATTAATAATTATTAATTATTATTAATAATTATTAATTATTATTAATTACTTTCAGGCATCAAAGGTATAACAATTTGAAATGAAAAAGACAGCAAAGTTGTATTGAAGATAAAGCATATGGGTAATTGTCAAATTGTAGGCAAATTTCAGCACCTACAGTGCCAATCATTTTATTATTAGGAATTAAATATTTCATAACGGAAATTGATCTTATCACATGCAACTATTTTAAATCCAAAAGGGGCAGTTATGAAAATAAAAAATAATAATGAATCCATGGGCACGCACATATAATCAGTCGTGCGCTGTTCTATTGTACCGTACGGTAATGATGCGAGAAAAATGTTAAAGTTTAACCTTTTTTATTGTTTATAAAAAAATAACAAATTTTAATTATCAAAAGTCACCTACTTATGAAAGAAAACACCACCAAGCAAGTAACGGAATTGTTTTCATAAATTTTTTTCACTCCGAAAATGGTTTTTAACGCACGTATGGTAATGACGTTTTTGTTGTCAAGATGCACTTTTCAGTTTTAATATCGGATTCACAGAAAAGAGAGTTAATATTTTAAGCTCAATTTTATAAAAACTTGTATTAAACAATACGTCTAATATTTTTTTATTTATTACTCAACTGTAACTACAATATTTTACTGGAAAAACAGACGTACGGTAATGACTTCTGAAATGGAAAAAATTGAGGGACAGACATCAAGGTTTTTAAAATATTATTCATTTGAATTAAAAAAATGTGCATACATTAAATTTATGTTCATGTGAAGTTTACAAACTTGATACGTTAAGCGTTTTTCAGGTTACTGTCTAAAAAAACGGAGAAAATCAGTTTATCCTTGTGCAAAGTGAGGTTGGAACGCCATACGGTAATGACGTTTCGGGTGTTCTTATATTACATTAAAGTAAATAGGAACAAAATGAAAAAAGGAACTGGCCATTCTGTAGAGGATGATAATAAGTGTTTATTAAAATTTTTAAAAAATCGGCACGAGCTTCTAAGTTAATGTTATATTATTGGGACTTTAAGTTTGCCTTCAATTTGACAATTACCCATATCAGGCATCACCAACAACGTTGGGGGAATCAGCAAATGTACAGCCGATTTCTGAACATCAGATGGAGCAACAAAATAGCTTTTTGTTTGAAAAAACATCGGAAAAGGGAGTTGAGGCAAACTTTTTAGAAGAAGAAAATCAGATTCATGGTGCACACATTTTCATTTGTAATCGCTATATTAACAGTAGTCACGGTGAAGCAGAAAGTCAAGCATTTTTTCCAGAAGCTCCTAAAAAAATTATAAGCATAACAAAAGTCAAGAAGAATGACAAAAAAGTAGGAACGGACAAAATTTATGTCAACAGAAGTGTTGGACCTGATACAATCGATTTAAATGAAAAAAGTTTGTTAAAATGTTCAACAGGATTTCATGGAGTGTCTTCGATTAAGTCTGATCAAGAAATGCTAGCCTTAGCTTTTGCGACAATGTCCACTTATAATTTATTAAGAGATATTTATGAAGTACCTGATGGAAAGAAAATATCTAAAAACAATCGATTGTTAATTTTTTTATGTAAAATGAAATTGGGACTCACTTACTCAGCATTAGGAGTACTTTTTTCAGTCGACAGAAAAACTTTTTCGGGAATATTTATTTCCACTTTAGAATACTTGGTTATCAGACGTCAAAAGTTTGTTATTTGGCCAAGTAAAGAAATTGTACAATCCACCATGCCTGAGGAATTTAGAAGTATGTACGAAAACTGTCGTGTCATAATTGACTGTACCGAAATCAAAATTGATCAAGCATCTAGTGTTGAGGCAAAAGTGCAGACGTATTCTCACTACAAAAAAGCATTCACAATAAAAGTCCTAATAGGCTGTACACCAGCTGGATTAGTGTCTTTCGTCTCTACGTGCTACGGTGGTCGAATCAGTGACGCTCAGATTACAACAACCAGCGGACTTCTAGATTTATTAGAACCCGATGATCTCGTATTGGCAGATAAAGAGTTTCCTGGGATTCAAAGCAACATTGATGAAAAGGGTGCAGGCATTGTTCTCGCCATGCCACCTTTTTTACGAGGTGGAATGTTTTCCGAAGAGGAAGTAGAAGAAACATATCAGGTGGCAAGATTTCGCATACATATTGAACGAATTATGCAGCGCCTAAGGATTTATAACATACTTGTGAGACTGCCAATGAATTTACTGCCACATGCAGATAATATTGTGTTTATGTGTTGCGTTTTAGTCAATTTACAATTGCCAATATTAAAAGAAGTAAGCGACTCTGAAGATGTTGAAAAAACTTAATTCGGTCAAACTTTGCGACTCTTCCTTTTTATTTATAAAAGTCAAATATTTATATTGCAATTTTTAATTGTATTCTTGTGTAATCTTAAACAATAGAAGCAGCACGAATTTTGTAATAATTTTTACCATAAATATGCATATTAGGCATAAACTTCTTTTAAAAAAATTAAAATATCTACTTCATTCTTTGGTATAGTTTTGGTAAGAAATGTTTAAAATAAAATGTTTCCAACATTGGAATTACGTTCTCCAGGAATTTTTCATTTCTCTGATCTACGTTGTTTATTATTTTTAAGTATGGAACGTTAAACTCATTTCTAGTCTTATCGAATATCGGCTCTTTTTCACACGTGATGGGACATTTAATTTCTAATAGTTTAGCAATTGCACCATTTCCTAAAACGAAACCATCTGGACTTGCAGACAATCATGGTTGACTTTGCAAGACAATAAGACCGACTTGAATCACTTTAACGTGAAAGGTTTTCTCATATTCTGCAATAGCAACTGGTTTATTTTTTCTGCCATATGTGACATTTTTTTTTGCCGCTCCAATCAATTTTACCGGATTAAGAAATTCTTCTAAAAGTTTTTCAATGCTCTTCGTTTTTCTAGACTTGATAGAATGTGCTTTATCGCTTGCAGATATTCGAAACGACCTTTCTTCAGCCCATTCTTTTGAATTAGACTGGTCTTTCGTTCTCAAACTCAAACTTTGTATGTCTGTTTCACTAAGTATGATTCTTTGACGATAAAAATCAAGCAATTTCGGTTCTGTTTCATCCAAACTGTTACTAAAATATACTTGCATTTTTTTAGATTCATCAATTGCACGCTGCATGCAAATAATGCAATTCCTATCCTTAAATAATGTAATCGCTGAGTCAATACAATCCATTAAAATAGATTTAACTGCTCTTTCTCCTTCAGTTTTCGATTCTTCTCGAAGAACAGCATGTAAGGATGATTAAGGATGATTAGCGAGGTCTGAATAAGTTAGATTGTATGGAGAAATATTTAATTCTTTTCCAGATTCTTTCTTTTTAAAATAATCCGCGACTGCTAAACCCTTCGCATACAATTCTTTTGCAATTTGACTATCGGAGGGCTTATCCCACTCTTGTTCTAGACTTGTTTTACTGATGCTTCTGTCTGTATTAATAAAATAAATTAATGCAAATACATGTTTGCATTTGCCCCCTGCTTGGGAAACGCACGTACATGAAACTGAAATTACATTCCGCTCTGAGTCAGGCTGTAAACAATTGTGTGAAAATTACTATTTGCCCTTATCACTAGTTTGAAAAATTATATACTCTCTTCCTAACCTTTCTATTAAAATAATATTATAATTATTTACACAATAAGTATTTCATGCATTTTTTAATATTTACAGATATTATACCTCTAATTTAACAGAATAAGGTGGAGAATTCACTGAAGTTTGACGAATGACACTGGCTTGAATTCTTTTACTAATACCGTTTATTCGGATTTCCTCTACTCTAATAACATGTATTATAGACAAAACCTTTCCTTTTTTGATATTCTCATTATGAAACTCAATGCCATGCTTTATTGAATTAAATCCAGTTCTTATTATAATATTCATAATGAGCTGTCAATGTAAATAATCATATTGAGGTTATGTTTACGCCGGTTTAAAGAATTTATGTGCATTTAAAAACTTACAATTACCGTGTGCCTTTTTCGAATATTATTTCTCAAAGAAAACTTTTCAAATAATAAATATAAGCTTCTTTTATTTACGTATGTATATTTATAAAAACATTTTTTATTAATATCACCCTATGATATCTACATTTTCATCTAACGAGAAATAACTATTACCGTCGCTCCGTGCGCTGGCAGTCATATCCGGTATCGGTTCAAGGTCATGTCCATAGCCAATAATGTTGTGTTGTTCAATAATTAAATTGAAACGCTGAGAGCAAAAGCAAGCGAAAAAAAAACGTACGCAGAAGCGAAGCAAACCCGCGCGAGAGCAAAAACGACCTAAGAAAAGGCGAGAGGAAAAGCGAGCCAAGAATGAAGGGGAAGGGTTCCCCCACTTTGCTCCTTTATGTCACGTGGTCGGTTTGTCTCCTCGACGGTCAACTCGGCCAGCCTCTTGTAAAGCCGAAAATGTACGAGCACGAACACGAGGTCCCGGCCGAGCTCGCCCGACTTCACGATTCGGTTTCGTTGGCTATTAGGAGGTTTGGGTTGATTTTTGTTTTCAAAAATTGACACCTGAAAGACTTCAAATACATGTGATGAAGTCTTCAGATATTTAATGATTATTTCTTTCAGGAATTCTCATGGAATGTTTTAGACTATCTGATTGTACAGGGAATACATTATAAGAGACTGGAGGTTTATAAAGTTCAATAATGTATTGAATATTGTATATGGGTTTTTAAAATTAGGTTAATAATATTTCAATTTTCAACATTTCAAGTGGTTTCATTTTTCATTATTTAGGTTTTATTTTTCAATCGATTTTAAATATTGTGAAGTAAAAATGATATTGAATAATTATTATTTGTAATTCATTAAATTAGTCAAAATTTTTATTTTAGGCTATAATCACAATTTTGGGGATTTTAGAGATGAGCCGAAAAATTATTAACTTGACCTCATATGCTTTCTTAATATATAAAAACTTTATAAAACCTTTAATATCTTAAAATATTTATCTCAACATTACAAAATTTAGTTTTTACAATTTTATTTTAATTGTGAAACTATTGTAATTGGAAATTAATTGTGAACAATTGTAAAATAAATGTGACAAAATTTGTTTTATAAAGAAATATCTCATGATTTTTAAAGGACAAAACAATTTTAAAGGTAAGTCTTTGTAGTATTTTAATAACTAATGAACATATTTTCAGAATATTTTTTCTTGATTCTGCCCTTATAGGTTCAAGCAAGGTACAAAAAACCTTCGTGTAATTTCAAATAAAAACTGTACTCAGTATAAATTGATTTTAAAAATGAAAAGTATTAAAAACTTTTATAAATATTCCTAAATTTTATTTGAATATGATACAGATTGATTTTTATTTTAAAAATTCTTGTAAATAGTTAGTCATTTTTTTAATTTTACGACATTTTTGTACCATGTTTGACATAAGGGAATAGATTTCAGGAATGAAATTATAAAAATATCTCAGTGTTTGTTGATAATTATTTTTTTTTTTAATTTTTATTTTACATCCTTATCTAAAAAGGACATGCATTTCGACTAACTTCAAATGTGTCACTTTGAAGCAAACTTCACGCGTAACCCACTAACCTCATTGGTCAATTTATTTGGCGCCAAGTTTCCCTGAACTCTATTGGTCAAACATTCAAATGTGCGGATTCATTTCTATCGATTCTTACTGTCGGTCGATCCACACTCTATGGTCGTCCCATTTCTATCGACATTTACTTTTGGTCGGTCCACACTCGATGGATGCCCCTACTCCCTCCCACCTCTCACCCTCATTCTTTTCTAACATCGAGCGCGTCGGAAAAATACGACGTAAAATTGCTGTAAACATCTAGCGCGTCGCTAAACATCGTGCGCATGTTAAACGTGCATTTTAGAAACGGAGATATATAAGATTACAAGGATATGTTTTAAACTTAGAAAGATAAAAATGCACGTTCAACATGCGCACGATGTTTAAACAGTTTAACTTAACCAAAAAAGATTGACCTTTAACGAAAAAAAAAAAATTAATTCTCAAACAAAAGGGAATGATTTTAAACCAAGAACATTTTTCAGACATTAAATATGAAATATATACTAAAAAATGTAACAGCTTATACATACGTCAACCAAACAAATTTTCAATTACAAATCAAAAACAATTTAATTTTCTAAAAAAAAATTACATTTATTCCAAAAGAGATAGAATTTTTAAACCAAAAAATCGAATTTAAAAAAATTAAAGATGTTGCAGTCAATAAAGAAGAAAAATCCAGAAAATTAATTTCAAGTTCTACAAAACAGTTGAATTTTCCATAAAAATAATTTAATTTCAAATTAAATAAGATACATTATCAACAAAAAATGTAATACTTGCTATTTCAACAAAAATAACAATAAAAAAAAATTAACACAAAATATGCATTTAGAATTTTGTATTTTTCAAAACATATTCAGTTAAATAATACTATTATTGCAAAAAATTATACATTGTATCATTTAACTTATTACATTTTGTAATATAGAAAATGCAATTCTTATTATTCTTTGCCCCTTACCGTGCAGAAATCTTTTCATCTGAAGTTACAAATTCAAATACCCAATATTAAAGCGTTTATTTATAAAGCACATACAAATTAATATTTCAACAATTTCAGACAAAAAATATCAAATACTTTCTTATCTTCTTTTTATATCTAAAAAGGACATGCACTTCGACTAACTTGAAATGTGTCACCTTGAAGCAAACTTCACGCGTAACCCACATTATAAATCAAAAACAGTTCAACTTAACCAAAAAAAATTGACTTAAAAAAAAAAGAATAAATTTTCAAACAGAAAAGAATAATTTTAAACCAATAAAATTTTCCAGACATTAAGGAACAAAAATTTCTAAAAAAATTTTTGAATTTTATAAAAAAAAGTGTAAATTAAATAAAAAAAGGCGAATTTTGAAATAAAAAGTCAAATTTTTAATATAAACACAAAAACGTATATTAAACCAACAAAATTAATGTTTAACAAAGTAGTTCAACTTTTACGAAGATAGTTTCATTTTAAAACAAAAAATATTGAGTACACATGGCCGACAAAAATTACATCATTTTTGTACACAAAGACCGGACTATGTGACCCAGAAGGATTTTGATTAATGGAAATTCAAGATAAAAGAGAGTAACAGACGATGGCGTTATCAGTTTTGAGGAAAAAATTGCTGATCGTGTTATATTGCCTCAAATATGGATAAAAATAATCATTTTTGCACATTCAGGTTAGGATATATCAAAAACCTGACTTATAGGAAAAATTTGGATAACGAATTCGGTTTTAGGATACCAAAATCCTTCCGGGTCACATAGTCCGGTATTTGGGTTTAAATTTTGTTGGCCTGTGTTATCAACGAAATATGTAATAGTTAATATTTCATCAAAAACAGATTTTCTTTCTAAATCAAAAACAGTTTAACTTAACCAAAAAAGACTGATTAAAAAAAAATAATTCTCAAAGAAACAATAATAATTTTAAACAAATAAAATTTTCAAGACATAGGGAACAAAAAATTCTAAAAAATTATTGAATTTTCTACAAAAAAGTGTAAATTCAATAAAAAAATGAGAATTTGGAACTAAACAGTTAAATTTAAAAAGAAGCAAGATGATTTTCTTAACACCATTTTTTATTTTTAAACTAATGAAAGTATGAGTGATATATTGGTAACCGTGGTGAGAATAAATAAGACAGAGATAGTTCAGACTTTACAACATGAAGCAAACAGCGCATCGCATAGAAATTAAAATTTTTATACAAACAATCTGGCTTTTTCTCATATAGAAAATACGTCTGACAATTGTCAAAGTGCAGATAAAATTGAACACTACTGTGGTAGAATGAATATTTTATGTACACATTGCAACGCGAAACACTTTGAAGCTGAAAAAGTGGCTAATAAGAAAAATTCTTTCAATGATTGTTGCAGTCATGGCGAAGTCATTCTTGAACCATTACCTAATCCACCACCATTTCCTTTGTAATAAAGAGTATATTTGATGGTACACACGAACAATCAAATCATTTTCACGAACGTATACGTTGCTATATCAATGCATTTGCTTTTGCGTCTTTTAATGCTAATTTAGTTAAATTCAATA
Source organism: Andricus quercusramuli (assembly GCA_932178445.1). Taxonomy (NCBI): domain Eukaryota; kingdom Metazoa; phylum Arthropoda; class Insecta; order Hymenoptera; family Cynipidae; genus Andricus; species Andricus quercusramuli. Next base: position 5,712 of record CAKNXH010057565.1, on the reverse strand, counting down.
ACAGACGCCCTGGACCATGCTGCTTCAAAATACATGGCCAGGTTTATTATCAAATTAATACGTCTTTGTATCAAGATGCAAATGGAAGTCCTTCCTATGGTCAACTATTTATCGCAGATCAAAATGAAGCTACGAATATTCGATGCAATCAAATGTCTACGTTGAATAGGGAAATTGTGGATGCAATTGAGACTGCCCTTCGCAGCTGCAATATATTTGCGCAATCGTACCGTATGATGCATGGAGTAATAAAAGAAACAATGGTGAACAATAATATACAAACTGAACCTGAAATGCAACTATTATTTTCATTAAAATCTGGAATGGATTGTAGACGTTACAATTTACAAAAAATTATTGAAGTAGCCGCAATTTTTACCACAACTGCTGACGGTGATATTCCAGAATCTTACGTAACCATATACATTTTAATATACTGTCATGCGAATAACCCAGAAAGACTATGGGAGGAATTCCAGAATGCAATGTCACAAGATTTTCAGAGAATTTATGATTTAGATGAAGCACGTAGAAAAGCTTATATTCAAATAAGCACTTTTCTATCCCATGAAAGATATGATATTAGTAATTTTCCTACAATTCCACAACTAACAGAAAATGATATTCCCATTGACGATGGAAATAATGATGAAATGTTACTTAAACAACATGAGAAAAATGGTATGATACAGTATAAACAATTGAATACAAAACAGAAAGATATTTTCGATAAAGTATTCAATGTTGTCATGACAGATGAAAAAAAGTCTTTTAATTCATGTTTTTATATTGATGGGCCAGGTGCATCAGGTAAAACATACATTTACACTATACATTATATCATACACACTATTTAAGGAATGTAGATCTATTTATTTGGGACGAGGCTCCAATGGCGCCAAGATATGCTTTGAAATTAATTGATCGAACTCTCCGTGACTTTATGAATATTAACTTGCCATTTGGAGGACAAATTATGCTTCAAGGTGCACTATGGAAACATTTTTCAGTGTTCTCAATTAACCAAAATATGAGAACTTCACCGAGCGAGGTAAAATTTGCGAAATATTTACTGTCTGTTGGCAATGGTACTTTAAATGACAATGATGATCATTTAATAGCTCCAAAACAATGTGTAGCTCAGAGAACGGATGACATGGTAGAGACTACATTTAAACAATTAATTAATAATCACAAGTACGAAGATATAGCGAAAATAGCTGTATTATCTGCACGAAACGTTGATGTTGAAGAAATCAATTGCAGAGTTGTAGAATTACTTGACAAGACAACATGGATAGTATAGCATGGATAGTACGGAAAATTGTGACAATGGAGACATTGATGATGTAATACTGCCAGAATATCTTAATACTTTAAATCCTCCTAACCTTCCACCGTATAAATTACAATTACGAAATAATTGCATTGTGATACTACTTGGAAACCTCAGTATTAACGAAGGTCTATGCAATGGAACGCGTTTACAAGTAATAGAACTTGCGAATAATCTTTTACGATTTCGCATCCTAACTCGTGATAAAACGGGAGATATTGTATTCATTCACCGTATTACACTATACTGTGAAGACCTTTAGCCTTTAGATTCAAACGACAACAATTTCCAATTAAATTAGCATTCGCGATGAGAATTAATAAAACTCAAGGACAAACCTTCGAAAAAATAGGAGTAGATGTTCGTAAAAATGTACTCAATCATGGACAATTGTACGTGGCATTTTCTCGAGTTCGATCTTGGAAATCATTACGTATTTTTTTGGGAGAACAACGTCCCAATGACATGATAAAAAATTATGTATACACTGAATTATCAGATTAACTTAAAAAAATAGTCTCTGCATAAAAATAATTCATTTTTAAATATGAAAATAATAAGAGGTTTTGTAATTCATCCTAAAGACTGTTTTTAATTATAAATTAGAATTTTTTCATTGAAGTGGCAATTATTACATTTTTCGTTGAAAATTCCGCTTTTCGGTTAAAAGTTCATCTTTTTTAGTTGAAAATTCAACTGTTTAGTTAAAACTTATATTTTTTGTTGAAATTTTGATTGACATACAGAGATATTGAAAAATCTCTGAAAATTCTCTGAAGAATCTTAGGAAAATTATATTTATAGCTATAGCCTTAAAAATAAATAACTTAAAGAATAAATAGTTATTCATTTTGTTAAAAATTCATTTTTCCCAAGTTAAATTAAACCATTTTTCATTTAAAATAAATTTTTTTGTTGAACTAGCAATTATCACATTTTTCGTTGAGAATTAATCCTTTTGGCTGAAAATTAAACTATTTGGTTGGAAATGTTTTTTTTTGTTCAAATTTGGTACTACCTCCGCGGTGGCATGGAAATGAGTTTTATTAAAAAATGTGTGGGATTTTCTAAAAAAAAAAAACTGCATGAATTTCTGACCTTCCTTAATTTTATTGTTTGAATGTATTTAAATCTGATTTATGTTTAGGAAAAATCATTTAAAGGCAAGTCTTCATAGGATTTTACTAACTAACGAAGATATTTTTATAATTCCATTCCTAAAATCTATTCCGTAAGGTCAAAGATGGTACCAAAATGTCGTATATTTTCAAAAATGACGAACTATTTACGAGAATTTTTTTTAGATAAAAGTCAATGTGTATCATATTCAAATAAAATTTAGGAATATGTATAAAAGTTTTTAATACTTTTCATTTTTAAAATCAATTTATACTGAGTACAGTTTTTATTTGAAATTTGACGAAGGTTTTTTGTACCTTGCTTGAACCTATAAGGGCAGAATCAAGAAAAAATATTCTGAAAATATGTTCATTAGTTATTAAAATACTACAAAGACTTACCTTTAAAATTGTTTTGTCCTTTAAAAATCATGAGATATTTCTTTATAAAACAAATTTTGTCACATTTACTTTACAATTATTCACAATTAATTTCCAATTATAATAGTTTCACAATTAAAATAAAATTTTTAAAACTAAATATTGTAATTTTGAGATAAATATTTTAAGATATTAAAGGTTTTATAACGTTTTTATATATTAAGAAAACATATGAGGTCAAGTTAATAATTTTTCGGCTCATCTCTAAAATCCCCAAAATTGTGATTATAGCCTAAAATAAAAATTTTGACTAATTTAATGAATTACAAATAATAATTATTCATTATCATTTTTACTTCACAATATTTAAAATCGATTGAAAAATAAAACCTAAATAATGAAAAATGAAACCACTTGAAATATTATTAACCTAATTTTAAAATCCCATATACAATATTCAATACATTATTGAACTTTATAAAGCTCCAGTCTCTTATAATGTATTCCCTGTACAATCAGATAGTCTAAAACATTCCATGAGAATTCCTGAAAGAAATAATCATTAAATATCTGAAGACTTCATCACATGTATTTGAAGTCTTTCAGGTGTCAATTTTTGAAAACAAAAATCAACCCAAACCTCCTAATAGCCAACGAAACCGAATCGTGAAGTCGGGCGAGCTCGGCCCGGACCTCGTGTTCGTGCTCGTACATTTTCGGCTTTACAAGAGGCTGGCCGAGTTGACCGTCGAGGAGACAAACCGACCACGTGACATAAAGGAGCAAAGTGGGGGAACCCTTCCCCTTCATTCTTGGCTCGCTTTTCCTCTCGCCTTTTCTTAGGTCGTTTTTGCTCTCGCGCGTTTTTGCTTCGCTTCTGCGTACGTTTTTTTTTCGCTTGCTTTTGCTCTCAGCGTTTCAATTTAATTATTGAACAACACAACATTATTGGCTATGGACATGACCTTGAACCGATACCGGATATGACTGCCAGCGCACGGAGCGACGGTAATAGTTATTTCTCGTTAGATGAAAATGTAGATATCATAGGGTGATATTAATAAAAAATGTTTTTATAAATATACATACGTAAATAAAAGAAGCTTATATTTATTATTTGAAAAGTTTTCTTTGAGAAATAATATTCGAAAAAGGCACACGGTAATTGTAAGTTTTTAAATGCACATAAATTCTTTAAACCGGCGTAAACATAACCTCAATATGATTATTTACATTGACAGCTCATTATGAATATTATAATAAGAACTGGATTTAATTCAATAAAGCATGGCATTGAGTTTCATAATGAGAATATCAAAAAAGGAAAGGTTTTGTCTATAATACATGTTATTAGAGTAGAGGAAATCCGAATAAACGGTATTAGTAAAAGAATTCAAGCCAGTGTCATTCGTCAAACTTCAGTGAATTCTCCACCTTATTCTGTTAAATTAGAGGTATAATATCTGTAAATATTAAAAAATGCATGAAATACTTATTGTGTAAATAATTATAATATTATTTTAATAGAAAGGTTAGGAAGAGAGTATATAATTTTTCAAACTAGTGATAAGGGCAAATAGTAATTTTCACACAATTGTTTACAGCCTGACTCAGAGCGGAATGTAATTTCAGTTTCATGTACGTGCGTTTCCCAAGCAGGGGGCAAATGCAAACATGTATTTGCATTAATTTATTTTATTAATACAGACAGAAGCATCAGTAAAACAAGTCTAGAACAAGAGTGGGATAAGCCCTCCGATAGTCAAATTGCAAAAGAATTGTATGCGAAGGGTTTAGCAGTCGCGGATTATTTTAAAAAGAAAGAATCTGGAAAAGAATTAAATATTTCTCCATACAATCTAACTTATTCAGACCTCGCTAATCATCCTTAATCATCCTTACATGCTGTTCTTCGAGAAGAATCGAAAACTGAAGGAGAAAGAGCAGTTAAATCTATTTTAATGGATTGTATTGACTCAGCGATTACATTATTTAAGGATAGGAATTGCATTATTTGCATGCAGCGTGCAATTGATGAATCTAAAAAAATGCAAGTATATTTTAGTAACAGTTTGGATGAAACAGAACCGAAATTGCTTGATTTTTATCGTCAACGAATCATGCTTAGTGAAACAGACATAGAAAGTTTGTGTTTGAGAACGAAATACCAGTCTAATTCAAAAGAATGGGCTGAAGAAAGGTCGATTCGAATATCTGCGAGCGATAAAGCACATTCTATCAAGTCTCGAAAAACGAAGAGCATTGAAAAACTTGTAGAAGAATTTCTTAATCCGGTAAAATTGATTGGGGCGGCAAAAAAAAATGTCACATATGGCAGAAAAAATGAACCAGTTGCTATTGCAGAATATGAGAAAACCTTTCACGTTAAAGTGATTCAAGTCGGTCTTATTGTCTTGCAAAGTCAACCATGGTTGTCTGCAAGTCCAGATGGTTTCGTTTTAGGAAATGGTGCAATTGCTAAACTATTAGAAATTAAATGTCCCATCACGTGTGAAAAAGAGCCTATATTCGATAAGACTAAAAATGAGTTTAACGTTCCATACTTAAGAAGAATAAACAACGTAGATCAACTTAATCCTACACATAAATATTATACACAGTGTCAAATTCAAATGTATGTGACAGGATTATCATCTTGCGATTTTTATGTTTGGTCACCATGTGGAAGTTTTTCTATTATTGTTCAGAGAAATGAAAAATTCCTGGAGAACGTAATTCCAATGTTGGAAACATTTTATTTTAAACATTTCTTACCAAAACTCTACCAAAGAATGAAGTAGATATTTTAATTTTTTAAAAAGAAGTTTATGCCTAATATGCATATTTATGGTAAAAATTATTACAAAATTCGTGCTG
>CAKNXH010057564.1:42109-65449 GCA_932178445.1 Andricus quercusramuli | reverse complement strand
TATAATGTAGAACGTTCTAGAACTCAAGGATGAAAAAAAGGAAGATAGAAAAAAAAATAGAATTAAAAATTATTTCAAGCCAATTGAATAATAATATCGGTAAAAAAATGTCTAAAGCATTCCTTAGAGTAGGCCATATGCTGGAGATCCTTATCGATTTATTCTGGTATCATGTAGCGAGCAAGGACTAGAGAGATAAGAGAGTCCAGACTTGTTTTAGACGTTTTGATTTCCGAAGCAGCATTCATGCATCGACAGTCTCAAACAATTTAAAGACATCAATTAATTTAAACAAAATTTAAATGGAAAATAAAGACTTTTAAGTCAAGAAGAATAGGAATAGAAATCTATAGACATTTAAGATGTTGATGAACTTCAAAAAATGTTTGTCCTGATGAGGGAAACATTTTGTTTTCGAAACGTTGGCCACTCAAAGTGTGCAATAAAGGATTCAACAACTAATCTCCTTTCATTTGGTCTGAAGTATGTCAAAAAAATACCTATATTATATTATTATAGATTTATATCACTTAGACAAACAACGTCGCTTAAGAAACCATCATTAATCTCACTAATCTTCTGTTAGATGTTTCTATAAGCTGGTTTCCTAAAATGGCTGGTTTCAGAAGACAGGTCACTTTCAGCATCATCATTCTCCTCCTCCTCCTCATCGTCATTATCATTATCATTATCATCAGCATCACGTTTTTTGGTCATCACGGATGGGGAATTGTCATCTTGGTAAAATTCTTCTTCTTCTGCTTGTACTTCTTGCTTCTTCACATGCGTTTCCACTTTATCTTTAGACTTCTGAGTATTGCACGTTAGATTCTTCAGTGGCGAGAATTGTGGCTTCCAGGCTTCCTGATTAGCTTTCTTCGTGTTAGGTTTGGAAATCTCATGCTTACGATGAATTGCTTTCCTATCCTCATCAATCAACCTGTTACTGTCTTGCATTGTCCTTGGACCTCCAGGTACCTTTGCAATTTGGTGGAAGTCTCTTCCATCCTGCTTATGATTCTTTGCTAAGCAAGAGTATTTCTCATATCTTTTTAAATTATCAAGTCTTGAATAAGTTCTGGAACAACTTGAACATGTGGACGTCATCTTGTCACTGACATAGCGAAAATGGCTGTTCATTCATGGAAGCTTAGTTTATATCCTCCTCCTCCTCCTCCTCATCATGTCCCCCCTCCTCCTACTCCTCTTCCTTCTCATCCTCCACCTCTTCCAACTCCAACTTTTCCTCCTCCTCCTCCTCCTCCAACTACCTGAAAACAGTTGCATTTTTTTTAACCATAGAGTTGAAACTTGTTTCAACTCTTTAGTTTAAAAAATGCAACTGTTTTTTAGGTAGTGGGAGGAGGAGGAAAAGTTGGAGTTGGAAGAGGCGGAGGATGAGAAGGAAGAGGAGTTGGAGGAGGGGGGATATGAGGAGGAGGATATGAACTCAGCTTCCATGAATGAACAGCCATTTTTGCTGTGTCAGTGACAAGATGACGTCCACATGTTTAAGTTGTTCCAGAACTTATTCAAGACTTGATAATTTAAAAAAACATGAGAAATACTCTTGCTTAGCAAAGAATCATATGCAGGATGGGAGAGACTTCCACCAAATTGCAAAGGTACCTGGAGGTCTGAAGACAGTGCAAGACAGTAACAGTTTGATTGATAAGGATAGGAGAGCAATTCATCGTAAGCATAAGATTTTTAAACCTAACGAGGAACAAGCCAATCAGGAAGCCTGGAAGCCACAATTCTCGCCACTGAAGAATCTAACGTGCAATACTCAGAAGTCTAAACATAAAGTGGAAACGCATGTGAAGAAGCAAGAAGTACAAGCAGAAGAAGAATTTAGTCAAGATGACAATTCTCCATCCGTGATGACCAAAAAACATGATGCTAATGATAATTATAATGATAATGACGATGAAGAGGAGGAGGAGGAGGATGATGATGCTGAAAGTGACCTTTCTTCTGAATATGGAATAGAAGAAAAAACAGAAGCCGAAATGTTAGATCCAAATAAACTTGTAGGTAGATTGCGCTTTCTTTTTACAAGCTCTGGTAGCTGGAAACATCAATAGTGTACACGAAATTAGTTCAATTGTTAATGAACTGCGAGAGGTTGGTATTATTGAATAATATTTTTTTTAATTTAGCAACTAGTTAAATGTAATTAAATTGGACTTCCGGTTCGGGTATGGAGACGAGTAGACGTGCGTGAGATCGGTGAAGCATTTTGGCATGATGGAGACGGTGATGAGGGTTGTGGTGTACTGGTGAAGTGAAGAAAAAGGAGAGGAAGTGGTTGGAAAAAGGTGGAAGTGGATGTGTGTATGTGAAATTTGTGGAGAAGGTGTAAGAAGCAATGAAAAAATTAGCACGTGTCAGTTTGGAGGTTAGGGGTCAAACCGGAATGACAAGGAGAGGAGGCGCTGAGGGCTTACGAGGAGAGAGCGTCAGCTGTGACGAGAAGGTAGCTTGACTACAGCGGTGATTGCAGCGGTGAAGAAGAAGAGAGAGGCAAAGAGAAGTTACAGCGGGCAGGAAGAGTGAGAAAGTGTGCAGAGAGACAGTTTTGTGAGCAACAGCCGAACAGCGAGAAGAGTGGTGACGGAGAGAAAAGGAAAAGGAAGATCGAGGCTTGGTGGGAGGAAAAAAAAGTGTAATGGGAGAAAGAGAAGGAACGAGAGAAACTGAGTCCTGGGAGAGAAGGTGAACGAGAATGACGTCACCAGTGTTACGGGTGCTTTGGCGGCGTGGACGCAAAAAATCCCCAAGATTGAAAAATTTTGGAGGAAAGATGGTGGAAAGATGCTGAGGTTGAGGACAGCGGAAAACAGAGCTGAAATTAAACTGATGGGCAAGGTGGGAGAAACAATTTGGAGCTGTAACGAGGAGAGGGGGTACTTTGTGGTTGACAGCACGGAGGCAAAAAATGGAGAGGATAAGAAAGACGAGGAGAAAGAGAAGAAGGGATACATGGTGAAGGTCAGCACGGAGTGAAAAGACGGAGAAGAAGATAAGAAGAACGAAGAGACGGAGAAGCAGAAAGCAAAGGACAGGGAGGAATAGTGAAAGGTGAAGTGTGGTGGCTTAGGGGATGAATAGGGGGTGAGAGAGAAATTTGAAAAGGGGAGGAATGCAGAAGAGGTTATTTTTTTGCTGAGCGGCTTTGTTTTCTGTGCAGGAAATTTTTGTGCTGGAAATTTTTTTGTGTTTTGGAAGGTGGGAGAAACGTAATGGAAAGGAGTGAGAAGAATGAGAGGGAAAGAGTATGAAGAAGTAAGATAGATGAAAGTGAGGACAAGTGGGCAATTTTGTGATCTTGTAAGTAAGGGTGTTGTGAGGGATGAAGAAGGCGACAGAGGACAATATTGTTAAATGGTAAGAGAGAGAGAGAGAGCTTCCGTTTTCGCTCACATAGTTTTAGATTACTTGTATGTATGTATTAGTTTATGAAGACTCCAAAACCCGTAAAAGGGATGAGTATAATAAAGACAACAACAAATGTAACTAAATTAATATTCGCAATTACTTTTTGAACCTTTCCTGTAGTTCATATTTTTAAGTTTTCTACTATTCGATATTATATAGTTTTTTGCGTTTATTTTTTTTTTCAAACTTTTTCTCGGGTGAACCCGGTTTTTCGTCATAGCCACGGACTAAGTCAAGTAACTGATGAGATGCGGATGTTATAAGTTATTTCAATACGTTGTTTGAAATCATTTACGATGATGTTGTAGGTACAAAATTAGAAGCATGGTGTAGTTTGCAGTTTGGCTTTGCCGCTGTTATACTTACACAGCGGCCGTGAGTGTTGAAGGTGACACCAATCGCCTCTGGATGCTTTCTTAGAGCTACCATGTATCACGCCATAGGTTCTTAGTCACTTTCTTCCTGATGGTCTAGGAAAGTTCTTACAATGCGACAGGTGTTTAATAAAACCGCCTTTTGAGCTGCCGCCAGTACCCTACTGACTTCTAAATGTTCAAGATGTTCAGTGCATCTTGCGTGCACATTGCCTGTAGCCGAAATCACAATAGGATAAATAGATGCATGTTTCACATTCCTCCATACTGCCTTAACTTCATGCCTTAGCTCGCTATACTTATGAATCTTGGTTGTATAGGTTGCCTGCAAATTTCGGTTAAGCGGACAAGCAATGTCGATGATGTAGAGTCTTCCACCTTTTTTCTCTCGCATTACAATGTCAGGTCGATTGGCTCGGATGTAATGATCCGTCTGGATAGTCACATCCCAATATAAGATGTAATCTTCATTTTCTAAAACGGACATTGGAATGTATCTATAGAAAGGCATCCATTCTGTTAAGAGTCCTAGGTTTAGGACAAGTTGTTGATGTATAATGCCCGCCACATCATTATGTCTGTGCGTATATTCTCTTTGAGCCATTACGCGACAACCATCAATAATGTGCTCGAAGGATTCGATGGTATCTCCACATAATCAGCACCGGTCAACCACGTCTTGATGCAACACGTGTTTGCGATAATTGCTGGTACTGGCAACTCTATCCTGAATCGCAATGACGAATCCTTCCGTTTCTGGATACAGGAGTCCCTTTCTCAGCCAAATATTGGATGCCTCACTATCCACTTCATATTGATCTAGCGTTTTGGGGTGTTCGCTGTGGATAGCTTTCTGTCTCCATTGCGTTTCTAATTCCTCTATGGTTTCCGCCCTAATATTCAAGGCCTCCTCTGAGGACAAATTCAAGGGCGTGTAGTCAAGATCCGCGTCACAGATGGTGTTGTAAAGCGTAACATCTCGCTTGCTGTTAAAATAGTCTCGCAACTGTGTAACTTGTGACTCACACAGTTTTCTGACATCTACAATGCCCCTGCCCCTCTATGGCGTGGTAGAACTACCCTTTCAATCGCCGAATTACTGTGACGCATTCGGTATTTCGTCATTTCTACGCGAATGATTCTGTTTAATCGTTCGAGGTCAGCGTTCGACCATTTGATGAGCCCAAAGGAGTACGTGAGAACAGGGATGGCATAGGTGTTGATTGCCCTGATCTTGTTTACCGGGTTAAGAGAACCCTTCAGAACCAATCTGAGTCTTTTCGTGAAGGCAGTCGTTAGGCTTTTCTTAACTATCGTATGCTGAATACCCTTAGATTCGAGAATACCCAGGTATTTATATGACTCGCCCTCAGCCATTGCCTCCATGTCATTCCCGAAATCGTTCTCTATCTCTGCGGTCCCTAATTCTCCTCTAGTTAAATGCACTGTTCGGCATTTATCTAGTCCAAATTCCATGTTGATATCATTGGAAAACTGCTTTGTAACATCAATCACTTGCTGCAGTTTCTCGTCCGAACTAGCGTATAGCTTCAGGTCATCCATGTATAGAAGATGAGTCACTTGATGACCATCCTCATTATCATTCACTCGGAACCCATGAGACATGCTATTTAAAGTTTTGCTCAGTCGGTTCAACGCTAAACAGAACCATAATGCACTGAAGGAGTCTCCTTGGAAGATACCCGTCGTAATGCGTACTGATCTACTTATCCTTGGTGGTCCATGATCAAAATACTTGATTTTTATACCCCAAAGCATCATCGCACGACTTAGGAAGTCAATGATGCGTGGACAAATTTTGTATACTTTTAAGACTTCAAGCAAATAGTCATGTGGTACGGAAGGAAACGCTTGCTTGTAGTTAATGTATGCCATGTGCAAGTTCCTTTGTTGTTTACGAGCTTGCGTCATGGCAATAGCGTCTATGTTGACTAGATCTTCACTGCCTCGGGAGTTTTTACAACATCCTTTTTGTTCTTCTGTAAGGATGTCATTCTCGTCGCAGTGAGAATATACCTTATCTGCTATGATAGCTGTAAGACATTTATATATTGTTGGAAGACAGGCTATCGGTCGAAATTCAGATGGATTTTGAGCGTCTGGTTTTTTAGGCAACATATACGTAGTACCCTGCAGCATAAAGCCTGGCATCAGATGTGCATGTTCGATGATCTTCTGAAAACACCGTGCCAACGCAGGATGCACACTAGTCAGGTACTTGTACCAGAAATTGTGCACCATGTCCGGACCTGGAGCTTTCCAGTTACATGCTTTTTTCAAAACCGCTGGAACATCTAAAGCTGTGATGTTCGTCAGCTCCATTTCAGGGTTATTGCTTGCTCTTGCTTTCTCTAGTTGGAACCACGCAGTGTTCAAATTGCTTCTGTCAGTTTTTTCCCAAACATCTGACCAATACCAACTTTATTTGAGAAGTTGTAGGCTCCGGAAGCTTCGATCATGATTCCTTAAAGAAACCGATCCCAAAGCTACTGGAACGTGTACGTCATCCGCTTCTGCTCCTTCTGTCCTAGAAGGTAAGCAAGAGCGGGAAATTTACGCGTGATAACATCGGGCAACACTGTTCCCTGGAGTCAGGTCTCTAGCCGCGGATGACCTTACGCGGCTGACAAGACAGTTGGAGGTGAAGGTTTCACCTCTGGATACTTTTTTAGAGCTACCAATCTTTGTAGAGTTTGAGAGGAACAGTGTTGACGGACCAGATGGAGTGATCTCAGGAGAACAGCCTTTTGCATCCGGTTCGCGATGAAATGAGCCTGACGCTGGCAAGCCGAAATCTTGTTCAGTTGGCTAATAAATGAAGCTTTCATACCTCCAAGGCAGCCGATTATGAGAATTATAAGATGGACTTTGTAGCCTTGGTACAGCCTATTCAGCTCGAAAATAAGTGCTTGATATTTCGCCTGTTTTTCTCCCTCCTTTGCCGTGATATTACCATCGGCTGGTGCCGAGAATTCAATCACGTAAATGATCTTGTTCTTCAGATCTTGGAGGAAAATGTCAGGCTTCGTAGCACTGATACGTTGAGTGGTGGAGAATGAGAAATTCCAGTAGATCTTACACTGATCATTCTCCACAACTGACTCGAGTTCCCCCTGGGCGTATGGCAAGACGGGCAATAGATCAACACCATAGAAATGCCTAAGATGGTAATATATCACTTTTAGAGCTGCATTGTGTCTCTCTATGTACGCGCAGCGTGCATATTTAGAGCATCCACTGAGAACATGTCCAAGTGTTTCGGGCTCTTGCTTGCACGCTCGGCAGTTGGTATCGCGTACAGGTATATTCATTATGCGCTCGCGGTAAACTAAGGTGTCTATGACGCCGTCTTGACAGGCAAAAAGAAATCCCTCGGTCTCCGATCTCAATCCAGCAGACTTGAGAAACATGTTGGACAGACCCATCGAGAGCTCTTCTCTACGTAGGATGCCGTAGAACTTACCATGGAGGGGTTTCTCAGCATGTTCTCTTAGTAGGAGCGTATGTTCTGCTTCCTGTATACGACTTTTGAGCACCAGAGGTGTTAGTGATGCTAGGCCATGTGCAATGTCGCATTGGCGACTTCATGTTGATGTACGAGTCGCATAAGGGAATCCGTGCTTTTTAGAACTGAGCAGGCTGTAGCCAGAACCGTTCTTCGATGAAGACACTCTAAGCTCAGCAATCCTCTACCCACTTTATCGCGAGGGAGATATATTCGAGGTACGGAAGATCTAGGATGAAGACTTCGTTGTATTGTCATCATCTTGCGTGTGCTTCGATCAAGTTGTTTTAACTCATCGACGTTCCATTATACTGCACCAAACGTGTAGAGCAGTATAGGAACGGCCAGCATATTGGTCGCCTGGATCTTATTCTTTCCAGATAATTCGGAAGCCCAAATTTTTCTGAGAATTTGGCGATACCGTTTTCCAAGGGCCGTTTTCAAGTTATGCACATTTTGGCTTTCCGCTTGCGGTATTCCGAGATATGTACATGTTTCTCCAATACCAAGATGTTGAATGGTATTTCCGCCTATGAGTTGAACATCCTGATCGTCACTGGATGATGTAGTTTCTAGTCTTCCTTGGTGTAGGTGGACGCAAGCACACTTGTCCAGTCCGAAGCTCATGCCAATCGCTTTAGAATACCTATTTACCGCATCTACAAGGATGTTAAGGTCCTTTTTTGAGGAAGCAAAGAGTTTAAGGTCGTCCATGTATAAAAGGTGGTTGACCTTATATTCTCTTCTGTTCGGCGGGCCACATAGGTATCCAGAGCTTTTGCCTCGGAGCACAATAGATAGAGGCAGGAGGGAGATGCAGAAAAGTATCGGACTTAGAGATTCTCCTTGAAAGACGCCCCTCTTATATGTGACAAAGCTTGTAGTCACTTGTCTTTTGTCAGATGTTATGACAAATCTTGTCCGCCACAAGAGCATAAGCTCTTTTATGCATCTTACTATTTTTGGATGCACCTCCATGCACTCAAGGAGCTTGATAAGTAGCTCATGGTTCGTGTTATCGAATGCCTTACGGTAATCAATCCAAGCCATGGGCAGATTGCGTCGATACGTGATCGAGTCCTGGGTAATACACCTGTCTCATAACAGGTTCTCCCTGCAACCTGCCAGCCCTCTCTTGCATCCACGTTGTTCGACTATTACACTCCATACCGGCTCGATAGATGTCAATATCCTCTCTTTGAGGATGCCAGTGAATAGCTTGTAGCTGGAGTTTAAACAAGCTATGGGCCTGTAGTTCTTTGGACATGACAAATCTCCGGCCTTAGGGATCAATACCGTGCGTCATTCCACTAGCCACTGCGGGACGGGTTGTTCTCCGTTTAAGAAAGTAGTAAATATACGAGCTAGATGTTTGTGCGTAGAAGTAAACTTCTTCCACCAAAAGTGGTTGATTTTATCTGGCCCTGGCGCCGAAAAGTTCTTAGTTCTAGCGATAACTTTCTTCACTTCTTCAGCAGTAATTAGTGGACACTCTTCCTCTGGATCTTGTAACCTTTGCCTTTGGCAAAAGTTACGAAAGAGTGATATATCAGAAGCGTCTTCATTTAGCTGATAAGTATCTCCATATACTTGCTCCCAGAAGACTTGAATCTCTTCTCGACTAGGCGGATTTTTAACTACACATGACGCTTTATTGAACAGACGGGAAGGATTAGTAGAAAAGGTGGAATTTTCCTGAATCCGCTTAACTCGCCGTTCAAGGCGCTGTTTCGCTGTTGAAAGAGATCTTACTTTTTGCGTCCAGTGCTGCTTGATGGTCGACAGTTTACACTTGTTCAGCGTGTGATTTGCTTTCCTCAAGTTTCGAGCAAGTGCCCTAACTTTTGGAGTGAACTTTTTTTTTGATGTTATGTAGCTAATCACGCACTGAACATTTGATGCATGCCGTCTCGCCGTTTCAATTTTGAACTGAAGCTGTGCAATACGCTCGCATGTCTTACTCAGACGTACCGAAGTTTCGTTACTTCTATCGTCACTAAGCAGGGAGACCGCCTTCTCGTAAACTACACAGTTCAGATTCCAGAGATTAACATCTTCGGGGAGCAAATCGCGGAGAGCAGTATTAGCTTCAGCTAATTTGTCCATCCTGAGGAAGACTTTTTGGTGGATAGATCTCCTACTTCTCATGCTGACATTATCGGCTATCTGCAAAGGTGGTATTGCTGGAAGGGGTGGAATGTTCGCTGGAGGATGTTGCTCCTCTTCCTGTTGATAAACAGCTTCATATCCGTTTTTTCGCAAGAAGGATACCTGATCTCTTAAATACTGAGGCGTTTTATGAGCATATTCCGGGTGCATATTGCCCCAACGGTCATGTAACCTCTTCATGAATCCTCTCCGCGCCGGTGAGCTTCTTTGCCAACAGGTAAGAAGGTCCCTCCTGAGTTGGTCCGACCATTTAAATCGATGTTCTCTGGTTTGTCCGGGGTTATTATTATCATTATTATTATTATTACGAAATAGGTTGAATAAATGAATCTAATTTGAAATTTATGTGTGTTTAATTTATTATCTCATCTGAATTCATTGTAGTTTCTTAGGAAACCAGCTTATAAAAACATCTAACAGAAGATTAGAGCATATATAATCATTGAATCTAATATTTTTAGTTCCTACTTGTCTTATTAACTACATCATTATCATACCCACTCCTCTTCCTCTGCCCTTCTCCTTAATTCCATCCCTTCTTCCACGCTTTAATAGTTTATTCGATTAAGTATAATTTTAAGATTCAACAGGAGAAACGTGATTACAACTATAAGAAAAGCAGCGTACCCAATAGTGGTGCACTCTATCATAATCTTTATTAACCCAAGAACCCTTGTTAATGAAACTAAGTTTTCGTTTACTAAGTTGACATAGACAAATCCGCAGTATGTTCATGATTCTGTCAACCTGAAATCCTTATCTGTTCAACTGAATTTATTTAACCACAATTGAATGTTGTTTCTAAGAAAATAATGATTTACATTTGTTATATAAAAGCAGATTTTAATATTAACGATTTTTACACAAAAGTCAAATATTATATGAGGATGGCGATTTATCAAGCTCAGCGCAGAGGGCAGCACCGAGAGTCGCGATACATCTAGTATACAGGAACAAGGCATTACCTACAGTTTTCTTAGTTTTTTGAATCTAATATTTTCAGTACCTACTTGAATTAATTGTAATATTTATCGTATGCTCATCTTCATCCTCCTCGCTCTCTATTATTTACCGTATCCTCATCATCCTCTATTCTTTCACATACATTTTAATAGTTTATTTAACATGATTTAGGATAACTCAAGATTCAACAGGGAAAACTTGATTACAACTACAAGAAAAAGCAGCGAATCCGATGGTGGCGCACTCTATAATAATCTTTGGTAACCCAGATTCCCGTTTCAGGGAAACAAAGTTATGCCTACTATGTTGGGACAGTTGAAACACCTGCACGTCCATCATTCTGTCAACCAGAAATCCTTGCCCCTTTAAATCGATTTATTTAACTACAATTTTGAAAAATGTTTGTTCTAGGAAAAACAAGATTTGCAGCTCTTATATATAATAGCAGATTTTGATATACGTATACAATACTTAATTCAGCATTTTTAGTATTATTTAATTAAATTTCTATATCACTAAATGTTGATTTAAGAGTTCTAGAAAGTAGATGTTCATGTTGCCACTAGATCATTGTATTATTATTTTAATGTTTGATTCACAGTATTCTTGCATTAGATTTTAATATTACTGAACTTATTTCATCATTCATGGTACTTTATTTCAATGTTTCAAGTAAGTAAATTGAATCTTTTTAGCAGATTACTCTATTATGCGAAAGATGATTTCAACGTTCCTTACAATTTACTATAATATTATTAAAAATTATTACGAGGCTACCAGGTATTAATTGCTAATAGTTTATTTGACATCTGAGCCTTATAGATATAAGATTGTAAATCTCTCACTGTGATCCACTGGATGTAATAAGATCTCTTAAGAATCTGTTCGTATTTGTCAAGATTCATGTAAACATTTTGATATGGTATGTTTCATTTGCAGAGGCATGCTGTGAGATTTATGATTGTTTTGAGTCGCTCAATCGCAAAGCTTTCTGAAATCTTGCAAATGTTACGAAATTATTTTTTTTTAGAATTAATTTTTTTTTATACATAGCTCCCCCTTCTCCCCTCTCTCACTCTCTCTCTCTCTCTCTCTGTATCTATATATATATATATATATATATATATATATATATGGGCGTTTCCACGAAAAGTGCCATTTTTCTGTCACCGTGATATTATACGCAAACCAACACTAAAAATACAAGTTGTATTGCATAACAATGTACAGACAGACTTTCTGAAATAGAAACGAAAGCTTACAGTCATGACAGAAACCCTCCTAAGAAAATACAACATATAATAGTTGGAAAAAATCCCAAAAATATACCTGTGTAATATTTGTCACCAGCTACAAATTGAATGCTTCGTATGCTCACAGCTTTTCTGCGCAATGTTTGAAAATTCTGAGAAAAATCATGCTGGTTCAGTGGATTATAGGCTACTGAAATTTCATGGATTTAACATTGTGCTTCGATTTATAACCCAGCAAGAAAACCTCAAAGTCGTGTCACGGCTTTTACAATTCAAATGTCCGCTCCAAGGTCTGTAGTTGTGGAAAGTGCGCGCAACTACCCAGTGAGAAGGCTTGCATTAATCAATATTAAAAAATGTAATTCACTTCAATACCTGATTTTTCTGGTCGTCTCCTAAACCTTCGGTTCACACGTCGGTCCCTCACATGGGATCCGGCTGTGTCAAGTCGGATGCATGCTTCTACATCGTCACAGTCATGGCCTTGGTCGGCGCTCTCACATGGCATCCAGCTGTGTCAAGTCGGATGCATGCTTCTACATCGTCACAGTCATGGCCTTGGTTGGCGCTCTCATATGGCATCCGGCTGTGTCAAGTCGGATGCATGCTTCTACATCGTCGCAGTCATGGCCTTGGTTGGCGTTCTCACATGGCATCCGGCTGTGTCAAGTCGGATGCATGCTTCTACATCGTCACAGTCATGGCCTTGGTCGGCGCTCTCACATGGCATCCGGCTGTGTCAAGCTGGACGCATGCTTCTTCATTGTCACAGTTATGGCCTTGGTCGGCGCTCTCACATGGCATCCGGCTGTGTCAAGCCGAACGCATGCTTCTACATCGTCGCAGTCATGGCCATTATCGTAAAGACTTGATGTGTAGTCTGATTGTTATAATTTCTCCACGAAAACTAACCAAATGTCCGTCTTGATCAACTATACGGAGCGTTATATGATCTATTATCTGCACGGCGACTGGTAAGTAAATGACATGAGATGGTACTTCCACTATCTTATATCCAGGTGGCACCACAGGAAAAAATTCATGAATAGTATGTACTTTCTGACCATTAATGTATGCACCTGTCGTTATGCTACACTCAATTCTCAAAGAATTCACTTTTATGATTGATACTGGTTGATCAGATTCATAAACTTGTTTAGCTTCTAGTCTGCGAGGAGAAAACCCCATCAAATGACCGATGGAATCTTTAGGTTCAAAATTTATGTCGTGACTGCAATAAATTGCACTTTTTAAAGTATTATTATTTGGTTCAATATGAATTTCAATACCCTTTTTTAATAAAACATTCTGTAAATAGCGCTTTATGTCACTTATTTCATAACTTCCTGTAGGTATTTCAATTATTTCATCATCCACATAAAATTTATTTTGACCAATGTCTACATTAGGTATCGAATTGAAGGTTAGAAATTCAACAAGATCAAGAGCGTAATTTTTATATGGAAATAATTCAATTGGAGGAAAATACTGACTTTCTAGGATGGAAGTAGATCCCGATAATGTTAGTGTCAATGAATCATCCATGATGACGGCTAGCATTTGACTGACTTGAAATCATTAGTCTCGGCATTTATATAGATTACACAGCTCCACAAAAAAAATCGAGAAAATTACTCCTGGAGCCTGACTATGTCTATCATATGTTTTCGGGATCGCTGAATCCAAATTCGGGGTCCATTTAACCCCATCAGGTCAGGATTTTCCATAACCTTTGAAAAATAGGCCTAAAAACCTAATAAATCCTCTATTCATTGACTACTTAATTGCAATAGCCCCTTAACCCCTGAAAACGATAATCCTTTAACCCTATAACCTCAAAATTCCATAACCCAAAAACCCCCGAACCCGGTAAAAAAGAGATATATGCGTTTTGAAGCCCTGGAACACAGTATGTTGGAGCCATGCATGTTTCTTGAGCCTTAAACCCGCATTCTTCAATAACCCCATAACTCCGAAACCCCATCACCCGGTGAGAACGAGACTTTCGTCTCTGCCGGATCAGGGAATAACTCCGTTCCCCACCGTCAACCACGTCGAGGTGCCCTAGATTGCAAAAATACGAATAAGTAGTACAGTAATGATGTCCGAAGATTTGACTCATAAGAGTTCGTACATAAGCAAGGTAGCCAACCGTCCCGCATTCGCCGAGACGGTCCCGCATTCGTCGGGATGCTTCCGCATTAATACCGACTGTCATGCTTTGAAATTTGTCCCGCAGTGTCCCGGAATATTGGGGTAGCGTCCCGCATGTCCCGCATTGACTATGCTTTCTATACAATCTATACTTCTTTGGTAAAAAAATGAATATTCACTATACTCGCACTGCACTCTCTTAAAATGAATCAGTGAAATCTCACTGGTTTTGAGTGAAATCTCACTGCTTCCGTGTGAAACCTCACTGGTTGAAATAGCCAGAAATGTGTCACTGACAATCAGTGATAATTCACTGGTGCGTTCAGTGGAGTTCTGGCACTGGTTTAATCAGTGAGGTTCACCGGTTTCTCAGTGACAGTGGTCATCTGGTCGTACGCCTTGTCGTGCGTCAGCTGTTTAGGCATGAAACGTATCGTTTATCCCTTTTGTGCTAGTCTTTGCAAAATTATATATGAAAAACCGCACTTTACTGCCACAGAAATGAATATGGGCCGCGCTGCAATATAATAGGATATAATATATTGCGTCTAATTGTGATAAGGCCCGTCCTTACGTCAGCGTGTCGCGGCGCTCAAAGTCAAACCCAGGTGGCCAGGGACCTCCCTCTATCAAGCTAAAGATATTATATCTACCGCTCATTGCAGCCAGGCGCCAAATATTTATAAAACAAACACTAATACACAATAAGGTTCGTTTTCACTCGAAAAATGCCAAGACCTGACCGGCGCGGCGACGCGCACGTATCAGTATCAGTAGCGCTCTTATAGTTGAATCACTTACTGCTTCGTCCAGTCAAAGTGGAAAAATCACTGGTTCACCAGTGATAATTCAGAATACTGATTCAACCAGTGACAATTTCACTGGTTCAGTTTAAAACAGCAGCTTATTTCCAGTTTATAATACGCGCGCTTAAGTAGCATAAAGTTTTTCGTACTACGAACAAGGTAGCAAGGTGGTAAGTTCCGGCTGCCTTGTACATAAGGCTATACTCGCCGGGTTATGGGGTTCCGGAGTTATGGGGTTATTGAAGAATGTGGCCTTAAGGCTCAAGGAGCATGGATGGCTCGAACATACTGTGCTCCAAGGCTTCAACGCGCATATTTGTATTTTTTTTACCGGGTTTGGGGGTTTTGAGGTTATGGCATTTTAAGCTTATTTATTGAGGTTTTAGGCCTATTTTCTAAGGTTATGTAAAATTCTGACGTGATGGGATTGAATGGACCCCAAATTTGGATTCAGCGACCCCAAAAACATATGATGGACATATTCAGACTCCAGGGGTGATTTTTTCGATTTTTTGTGTGGAGCTGTGTTATAGATGCTTTTAGAGTTTAACTGATTACATAAAAATTTCAGGCATAAATACCCACATACAAATGTATCATAATTTTGATACCTTTCATGATTATATTTTACGCTACCAACACCTAGATACTTAAAGAGATCCAAAGGTGGCCGGAGATTACCAAAGCTATCAAAATAAATTATTTTATTGTTAATCTTTTTATACGCAACCCAATGAGTCCCTAAATTGTATTTATCATCAAGGTTAACAATAGCACTCTCATATTTATGTGGCCCACCCTCTGGTAATCCATTTCGCATAAAAACACCTCGAAAATTTGTAATTTTTAAAGATTTTGCGAATGTAAATAAATCTGCATCGGTTAGTGCTGGGTGAGGTAGCGTCACTTTGAGTTTTTTTACTTGCACTGAAGTCCTGCTCCTTGAGTATATGGTTTTAGATAAAATCCCAATCCTTCTTTACATGGTTTCAAATAAAGACCTTTCCCCACAGCATTGGCTTCCATTGCTTCATTATGACGTTTGCTTTCTTCAAGCTGTCGTTATGCAGCATTTGAATCATTGATAGCTTAACTATTCCCGCAGCTCCACCAGCTAGTGCTCCAGTAGCACTTAGACCAGCAAAGATAGGTATAAGAAAGGGTAGAAAACCACCCAATTTCTTTGGAACTGGTAAAATGCGAGGTTTCTTTGCACTTCTTTTTCCACCACCTTTTTTTACAGCTGCGCGCGCCCCTCAAAGAGCAGATTTAATAACGGTTTGTCCATCATTACTTGGTATCGTTGATTTTTTAACTGCTGTAACGATTTTTTTGAGTGTGGTAGCAGACCTTTTATTCTTGAGACCCATACCAAATTTTGATTTAATTTTCGTTGCATTAGTTATCCCCCAAGCAGCCACCTTTTCGCCTATATCTCACTCTCTAGATAACACACGTTTCCAAGCTTTTTCAGCTAATACTCTATCAGCTACGTTTCTTGCCTCAACATTTTGTCTATTTTTCGAATAAGTGATATCGTGCTCCTTACATGCAGCGTCAAGAGCTGCCACGTCTTGCCTCTTTCAAGCTTCGCTTACGACTGACTCTCGGTTTGTCTCCGTGAATGATCATGTCTGTTTGAGAGATACTTTCAGACTAGAGAGTGCACCTATATAAACCTTACATTTATAGCTTTTCATTCACTCATAGTCAAGATGCAGCTTAAAACACAACCTATAAAACTACCCATTGATAACTTCGATACAGGACCATTTCGCTGGCCCTACCACCCACGCATATTCAACTTTTTCTGGGCCCAATATTTAGTGCAAAATTTGTTCCAATTTGTTCAACCAAAATTAGAATTTGTGCAACACTGAAAGTACCAGATAACTCAAAAAAACACTGGCGGGGCCAGAGAAACGTTTCGCTGGCCCCGACATTATCCAAAATCAACTTTATATGAGCGTCTTATTTTCGTCTTAATTTGTTCAAATTTGTGCAAACAAAACCAACCCCTAAAAACTACCCCCTATGCGGCCAACACTATGGCGGGGCCAGCGAAACGTTTCGCTGGCCCCGACATTATCCAAAATCAACTTTATAGGAGCGAATTATTTTCGTCTCAATTTGTTCAAATTTGTGCAACCAAAACCAACCCTTAAAGACTACCCCCTATGCTGTCAACACTATGGCGGGGCCAGCGAAACGTTTCGCTGGCCCCGACATTATCCAAAATTAACTTTATATGAGCGTATTATTTTCGTCTTAATTTGCTCAAATTTGTGCAACCGAATCCAACCCCTAAAAACTACCCCCTATGCGGAAAGCACTATGGCGGGGCCAGCGAAACGTCTCGCTGGCCCCGACATTATCCAAAATCAACTTTATATGAGCGTATTATTTTCGTCTTAATTTGTTCAAATTTGTGCAATCAAAACCAGCCCCTTAAAATTACCCCCTATGCGGTCAATACTATGGCGGGGCCAGCGAAACGTTTCGCTGGCCCCGACATTATCCAAAATTAACTTTATACAAGCGTATTATTTTCGTGTTAATTTGTTCAAATTTGTGCAACCAACTTCAATCCCTAAAAACTACCCCTTTTGCAGCGAACATTATGTTGTGGCCAGGGAAACGTTTCGCTGGCACCGATATTGTCAAAAATCAACTTTATATGTGCGTATTATTTCCGTCATCATTTGTTCAAATTTGTGCAAGCAACTCCAGCCCCTAAAAACTACCCCTTATGTAACAAATACTTTGGCGGGGCCAGAGAAACGTTTCGCTGGCCCCGACATTATCCAAAATTAACTTTATATGAGCGTATTATTTTCGTCTTAATTTGCTCAAATTTTTGCAACCGAATCCAACCCCTAAAAACTACCCCTTCCGCAGGAAACATTATGGGGGGCCAGCGAACCGTCTCGCTGGCCCCGACATTCTCCAAAATTAACTTTATATAAGCGTATTATTTTCGTCTTAATTTGTTCAAATTTGTGCAACCAACTTCAATCCCTAAAAACTACCCCTTTTGCGGCAAACATTATGGTGTGGTCAGGGAAACGTTTCGCTGGCCCCGACATTATCCAAAATTAACTTTCTATGAGCGTATTATTTGCGTCTTAATTTGTTCAAATTTGTGCAACCGAACCAACCCCTAAGAACTACCCCCTATGCCGCCAACAATATCGCGGGGCCAGGGAAACGTTTCGCTGGCACGGATATTGTCAAAAATCAACTTTATAACAGCGTATTATTTGCGTCTTCATTTGTCCAAATTTGTGCAACCAAATAAAACCCCTAAAAACTACCCCCTATGCGGCAAACACTATGGCGGGGCCAGCGAAACGTTTCGCTGGACCCGACATTATCCAAAATCAATTTTATATGAGCGTATTATTTTCATCTTAATTTTTTCAAATTTGTAGAACCAAATACAACCCCTAAAAACTACCCTTTTGCAGCAAACATTATGGCGGGGCAAGTGAAACGTTTCGCTGGCACCGATATTGTCAATAATCAACTTTATATGTGCGTATCATTTCCGTCTTCATTTGTTCAAATGTGTGCAAGCAACTCCAGCCCCTAAAAACTACCCGCATGAGGCAAACACTATGGCGGGGCCAGCGAAACGTTTCGCGGGCCCCGACATTATCCAAAATCAATTTTATATGAGCATATTATTTTCATCTTAATTTGCTTAAATTTGTGCAACCAAATACAACCCCTAAAAACTACCCCTTCCGCAGGAAACATTATGGGGGGCCAGGGAAACGTTTCGCTGGCACCGATATTGTCAAAAATCAACTTTATATCTGCGTATTATTTCCGTCTTCATTTGTTCAAATTTGTGCAAGCATTTCCAGCCCCTAAAAACTACCCTTATGTAAGAAATACTTTTGCGGTGCCAGAGAAACGTTTCACTGGCCCCGACATTATCCAAAATCAACTTTATACGAGCGTATTATTTTCATCTTAATTTGTTCAAATTTGTGCAACCAAATCCAACCCCTAAAAACTACCCCTATGCGGCAAACACTTTGGTGGAGCCAGCGAAACGTTTTTATGGCCCCAACATAATTTAAAATCAACTTTATATGAGCGTATTATTTTTGTCTTGATTTGTTCAGATTTGTGCAACCAAATCCAACCTCCGAAACCCACCACCTATGTAACAAATACTTTGGCGGTGCCTGCGAAACGTTTCGCTGACCCCGACATTATGCAAAATCTACTTTATATGAGCGTATTATTCTCGTCTTAATTTGTTCGAATTTGTGCAACCAACTTCAACCCCTAAAAGCTTCCCCCAGTGTGGCAAAAAATATGGCGGGACCAGCGAAGCGTTTCACTGGCCCCGACATTATCCAAAATCAACTTTATATGAGCGTATTATTTTTGTCTTAATTTGTTCAAATTTTTGCGACCAAATCCAACCCCTGAAAACTACCCCAATACGTCAAACAATATGGCGGGACAAGCAAAACGTTTCTCTGGCCCCGACATTATCCACAATCAACTTTATATGAGCCTATTATGTTCGTCTTAATTTGTTCAAATTTGTTCAACCAAATCCAACCCCTAAAAACTACCCCCTATACAGCAAACAATATGGTGTGGCCAGCGAAACGTTTCGCTGGTCCCGACATTATCCAAAATCAACTTTATATGAGCGTATTATTCTCGAAATAATTCGCTCAAATTTGTGCAACCCAATCCAACCCCTAAAAACTACACCCTATACGGCAAACACTATGGCGGGACTAGCAAAACGTTTCGCTGACCCCGAAATTATCCAAAATCAACTTTACATGAGCGTATTATTTTCGACTTCATTTGCTCAAATTTGTGCAACCCAACCCAACCCCTAGAAACTACCCCCTATACGGCAAACACTATGGTGGGGCCAGCGAAACGTTTCGCTGGTCCCGCCATATTGTGTGCCGTATTGGGGTAGTTTTGAGGGATTGGTTTTGGTTGCACAAATTTGAACAAATTAAGACAAAGTAATACGCTCATATAGAGTTGATTTTTGACAATATCGGTGGCAGCGAAACGTTTCCCTGGCCCCACCTTAATGTTTGCCGCAAAAGGGGTAGTTTTTAGGGGTTTAAGTTGGTTATACAAATTTGAACAAATGAAGGCGGAAATAATACGCTCATATAAAGTTGATTTTGGATAATTTCTGGGTCAGCCAAACGTTTCGCTGGCCCCGCCATAGGGTTTGCCGCATAGGGGGTAGTTTTTAGGGGTCGGATTTGATTGCACAAATTTGAACAAATGAGGACGGGAATAATACGCTGACATAAAGTTGATTTTGGATAATGTCGGAGCCAGCGAAACGTTTCGCTGGCCGCACCATAGTGTTTGCTGTACAGGGGATAGTTTTTAGGGGTTGTAGTTGGTTGCACAAATTTGAACAATTTAAGACGAAAATAATACGCTCATATAAAGTTGATTTTGCATAATGTCGGGGCGAGCGAAACGTTTCGCTGGTCCCGCCATATTGTTTGTCGTATTGGGGGTAGTTTTTAGGGGTTGAAGCTGGTTGCACAAGTTTGAACAAATTGAGACGAAAATAATACGCTCATATAAAGTTAATTTTGGATAATGTCGGGGCCAGCGAAACGTTTCGCTGGCCCCGCCATATTGTTTGCCGTTATGGGGTAGTTATTAGGGTTTGGATTTGGTTGCACAAATTTGAACAAATTAAGACGGGAATAATACGCTGATATAAAGTTGATTTTGGATAATGTCGGGGCCAGCGAAACGTTTCGCTGGTCCCGCCATATTGTTTTCCGTATTGCGGTAGCGTTTAGGGGTTGGATTTGGTTGCACAAATTTGAACAAATTGAAACAAAGTAATACGCTCATATAGAGTTGATTTTTGACAATATCGGTGCCAGCGAAACGTTTCCCTGGCCCCGCCATAATGTTTGCCGCAAAAGGGGTAGTTTTTAGGGGTTGAAGTTGGTTGCACAAATTGGAACAAATGAAGGCGGAAATAATACGCTCATATAAAGTTGATTTTGTATAATGTCGGGCCCAGCGAAACGTTTCCCTGGCCCCGCCATAATGTTTGCCGCAAAAGAGGTAGTTTTTTGGGGTTGAAGTTGGTTGCACAAATTTGAAAAAATGAAGGCGGAAATAATACGCTCATATAAAGTTTTTCGGGGTCAGCCAAACGTTTCACTGGCCCCGCCATATTGTTTGCCGTATTGGGGTAGTTTTTAGGGGTCGAATTTGGTTGCACAAATTTGAACAAATTGAGAAAAAATACTACGCTCATATGAAGTTGAGTTTTGATAATATCGGTGCCAGCGAAACGTTTCCCTGGCCCCGCCATAATGTTTGCCGCAAAAGGGGATAGTTTTTAGGGGTTGGTTTTGGTTGCACAAATTTGAACAAATTAAGAGGAAAATAATACGCTCATATAAAGTTGATTTTGAATAATGTCGGGGCCAGCGAAACGTTTCGCTGGCCCCGCCAGTGTTGTTTTGAGTTATCTGGTACTTTCAGTGTTGCACAAATTCTAATTTTGGTTGAACAAATTTGAACAAATTCTGCACTAAATATTGGGCCCAGAAAAAGTGGAATTTGCGTGGGTGGTGGGGCCAGCGAAATGGTCCTCTTCGATTCCCTTGTTCAAAATGGGAAAAAAGAAAAGCGGCATGGACATTTATTACCAAACAGTGTACGAGCAATATTTTGTGGACCTTCCAACTGTGGAAAGACGAATGCTTTGTTGGCTCTATTGATACACCCAAATGGATTGAGATTTGAGAATGTTTATGTTTACTCTAAATCTTTAAATCAACCAAAATATAAGTTTTTAGAAAAAGTTCTTCACTCAGTAGATGGTGTTGAGTACTATCCTTTCAATAAGCATGATGATGTTGTAATACCAAGTGAAGCTAATTCAAATTCAGTGTTTGTATTTGATGATGTAGCTTGTGAGAAGCAAGATAATATAAAAGCATTTTTTTCAATGGGGAGGCACAAGGATGTTGAATGTTTCTATCTGACCCAGACATATGCTCGTATTCCTAAACATCTTATACGTGATAATGTTAATTTTCTTGTACTGTTTGAACAAGATGAGATGAATCTGAAGCATATATATGATGATCATGTTAATACTGACATGCCGTATTCACAATTCAAACAAATGTGCGTAGCTTGCTGGAATGATGATAAGCATGGATTTGTTGTAATTGATAAGTATAGAAATCTACATCAAGGTAGATATAGAAAAGGTTTTGACTGTTTTGTTAATCTGGAAAAGCAATATATATGTATGTAATGGTTACATAGAGACAGTCGCACTTTGAACACTGTGGCATTAAGGCTCATGTAGTGGGTATTCCAACCTACAAAACTCACCTCAAAAAATTGGTTTCGAATGCTGGCGCACCGAAAGGATGTCAGCGGGCAATTTTTTTCCCCACAGGAATAACATATTCATATTTGAGGCGGAAAGTCCCTCCGGAACGTCAAAACTCGCGATAAATATTAAAAAATAAAAACGTTTTTCAAAGATCGAAAAAAAGTAAACAGAAACAGTACAATCAGCGCCGCCTGGTGACCCAATCGATCACTAAATCGATTTAAAAGGACTTCTGGCGCCACATTCAAAATAGAAAAAGCATTGAAACATATGTAGGAGTAATAATTCTTAATAAGTTATAATATATTATTTGAAAAACATAACAAATAAATATTATCTTACAAAAATACAAGAAAAAAAGAAGGAAAAATATTTTCAACGCAAAATACTGACTGATAAAATAGATAAATAGAACTTGCAACATTTTCTTCTAATTCTGAGTTGTTCTTATAACATTCCCTTCACACGATCCACACAGAAGAAATAATTTACATATAGCTGAAAAAGATTTGGTAAAGATTTTCCAAATTTGTAATTAGCAAAAATAAGCATTTTCCATAAAATGCAATGTTATTGTGTTTATGATGTTTTCAGAGAAACCTTAGGCTATATAATGTGCA
Source organism: Andricus quercusramuli (assembly GCA_932178445.1). Classification (NCBI taxonomy): domain Eukaryota; kingdom Metazoa; phylum Arthropoda; class Insecta; order Hymenoptera; family Cynipidae; genus Andricus; species Andricus quercusramuli. The sequence continues at coordinate 42,753 of CAKNXH010057564.1, read as the reverse complement.
ACCAACACCCCACAAAACCCACCCACGCAATAGAACTTAACTGCAGAAAGCTGGAAAGACCCGGTAAATAGTTTCCGATCTTAGTCCATGAGAATATAATCATTTCTCTAAAAAATCAAAGTTATAGCGACTTTGATTTTTCTAAAAGGTCCTTGGATTCTGGATTAGTATTATAACATCCCCAAAAGTCCATCCACCCACAAGAAATAAATTACATACGGCTGTTAAGATTTTGTAAAGATTTTCCAAACTTGTAATTAGCAAAAAAAAGTTATTTCCACAAAATGCAAAGTTATTGTGTTCATAATTTTTTCAGAGAAACCTTAGGCTACATAATGTACCCCTAATACTCCATCGAACCCACCCATGTATTATAAATCAATTCTAGTAAGCTGGGAAGACTTGGTAAATATATTACTGTATTATTCTTTGACGAAAAAATAACATTTTTAGAAAAAGTCGAAGTCGTTGTCTCTATGATTTTCTGATGTGATCCTCAGTCAATAGATTGTTATCAGAACACCCATACAAACTCACTCTCGCATTAGAAATCAATTCTAGAAAGTTTTCCAGACAAGTTTTTTATTATTTATTCCGAAGACATTCTGACTCTTATGGCTTCATTCCAAACCTGAATTCGAGTT
>CAKNXH010057564.1:0-41700 GCA_932178445.1 Andricus quercusramuli | reverse complement strand
AAGACGAATTTGGAATCGTTTTCATAATGACCAGCGGCCACAATGGAGTCTGATTGACTTGAGCCTGTGAATTCCAACTCGAATTCAGGTTTCAAAAGAAGCCACAAGAGTCAGGATGTCTTAGGAATAAATAATAAAAAACTTGTCTCGAAAACTTTCTAGAATTGATTTCTAATGCGAGAGTGGGTTTGTATGGGGTGTTCTGATAACAATCTATTGACTGAGGATCACATCAAAAAATCATAGAGACAACGACTTCGACTTTTTCTAAAAATGTTATCTTTTCGTCAAAGAATAATACAGCAATATATTTAACAAGTCTTCCCAGCTTACTAGAATTGATTTCTAATACGTGGGTGGGTTTGATGGAGTGTTAGGGGTACATTATGTAGCCTAAGGTTTCTCTGAAAAATCATTAACACAATAACTTTACATTTTGTGGAAATAACTGTTTTTTGCTAATTACAAGTTTGGAAAATCTTTACCAAATCTTAACAGCCGTATGTAATTTATTTCTTGTGGGTGGATGGACTTTTGGAGATGTTATAATAATAATCCAGAATCCAAGGACCTTTTAGAAAAATCAAAGTCGCTATAACTTTGATTTTTTAGGGAAATGATTATATTCTCATGGACTAAGATCGGAAACTATTTACCGGGTCTTTCCAGCTTTCTACAGTTGAGTTCTATTGCGTGGGTGGGTTTTGTGGGGTGTTGGTTGTACATTATATAGCCTAAGGTTCCTCTGAAAAAATCATAAACACAATAACATTGCATTTTGTGGAAAATGCTTACTTTTGTCAATTACAAATTTGGAAAATCTTTACCAAATCTTTTTTAGCTATATGTAGATTATTTCTTCTGTGTGGGTGGTGTAAAGGGAATGTTATAAGATCAACTCAGAATTAGAAGAAAATGTTGCAAGTTCTATTTATCTATTTTATCAGTCAGTATTTTGCGTTGAAAATATTTTTCCTTCTTTTTTTCTTGTATTTTTGTAAGATAATATTTATTTGTTATGTTTTTCAAATAATATATTATAACTTATTAAGAATTATTACTCCTACATATGTTTCAATGCTTTTTCTATTTTGAATGTGGCGCCAGAAGTCCTTTTAAATCGATTTAGTGATCGATTGGGTCACAAGGCGGCGCTGATTGTACTGTTTCTGTTTACTTTTTTTCGATCTTTGAAAAACGTTTTTATTTTTTAATTTTTTAATATTTATCGCGAGTGTTGACGTTCCGGAGGGACTTTCCCCCTCAAATATGGATATGTGCTTCCTGTGGGGAAAAAATTGCCCCCTGACATCCTTTCGGTGCGCCAGCATTCGAAACCAATTTTTTGAGGTGAGTTTTGTAGGTTGGAATACCCACTACATGAGCCTTAACATGTCTATACGTGAGGAGGGCTTTCATAATGAAAAAAGTATTTTGCGTAAAATTGCTAAAGCTAGTGAAGCGATTCGATGGCAGCATAGATTACTAAAGTTGGGTAAAGAAACAGTTGAGCAGACATTTAATGATACTTTTAGGCCAATCATTACACCGCTTGAAAAAATAGTCAATGGTTTTGAAACTGTTAAAAGAATTGATCCAGTTGAAGATGAAGTCAAGAATGAAGTCAAAAGTGAAGTAAAGAGTGAATCTGAAGAAGATTCGCAGCTAGAAGATTATGCTGAAACTCCAATTAAATCAGCTGTGGATACAGATTCAAAAACATCAGAAGTTTCTGAAGAAACAATAGGTACCACTTCATGGAATAGTATTGTGAAAAATTATCTTGAAACATTAGAAAAAAGGATCTAGATGTTGCATTTGGTGTACGAAAATTAACTAAAAATAGATTAATGATTGGTGATTCACCAATAAGTTTTGAATCGAACCATATTATTGTGGGTGAAAGCAATTATCCAACAACTAAAGGCTTGTTGGAACTTTTGTTTAAAAAGGATCCAGCAGAAAATTCAATAAGCTTACATGTCTTTGAAAATTATACAAAAATCATAATTTCAACAAATGCACATAAAAAATTTTATAAGGTTGATGGGGCACTTCGTGATAATAGAACTTTGAAGTTTCAAAATTTCATAGCTAAAGCAATAAATGTATCATCACCCTCAAAAACTAATAAACAAAATAAGAAGCGTTTTTCATCAGGTAAGGGTTTAATTCCAAAATATATGATTAGCACAGAGGATAATAAATTAGACTACATTTATTGGGATGATCCAAATGAATTAGTGGATAGATTACGTTTACTGCTAGCATCTCAAGCAGCTGGAAATCCAAGTCACACAAACGAAATTATATCAATTATTGAAGAACTACAAGAAGCTTGAATTATATATTAATGAGTGTTTTGTCAAGATTTTCATTATTTACAAGATGAGCATTGATGTATTCGGACGTCATACTAAGCGAACGGAGAGTACAAGTCGTGGTCCTCCTGTATTTGGCTTTGAAGTCACATCTGAAGGAGAATATATGAATAATAAAAGGTTGTGTAAAGTGGCTGATGCTCAAGAGCAGAATGATGCCGTTAATCTGAATACGATGCAACATATGATACAGTGTGAACTTCAGACTATCTACGATGTTATAGCTTCCTTGCGAACTGAAGTAGTCAACAATAATATGATGGTTGAGACCTTAGAAAATTCTATTGATAAACTTTTTAAAAATGTGAAAATTGATGTTGAATCAATTCAAAAACTGGTGTATCGAAATGCAGAGCTCATTAGTCAAGTAGACACTAGACTGAATGCACTCAAAAATGGACGTTGAGAAGCAGCAGTTGGTGAAAGAGCTGCATAAGCCAGCTAGAAGAAAAATTCAACGTCGACATTTTGACATCCGTGGCATAGGTGAGACATGGCAAGCTGATCTGGTTGAAATGCAGTCATACGAGAGAGTAAACAAAGGATACAAGTACATCTTAACTGTAATTTGTGACGGTCTGAATAAAAAGTCACTTTAATTTAATTTGTTCTGACACAGATTCTTAGATCTGGTCAGTTAGTTTATTTTAATGAAACACAAGTTGACGCCGTAGCAGTCAGACAAGGAATGATGCTTTTGGGGCCGAGGCCCTGCCGGGTCGGTCCCATGATAAAAAAGTACAGTCAACTGTCCTTATCAGTTCAAAGGGAGGGTGTGATATCTATCTATTCTTAGCCTACGAAACTACTCTGTTTTAGAAGAGTGTGTTTTATAGAGCTAGAATATTTTTACTTATTCTTTCTAGCTTTACACCTCCCCTGTTAGACTGAATTTCTCCTGAAATTCTTTGTATTTTTATAGATTATTTCCTTCTGAATATGCTAGCCTTATTATGTAACTTACTCTCTAAATCTATCGTAGGCGCGGTCTCTTATACGTCTTATAAGTCTTAAATAAGGATTAACGGAGTGCCTAAGTAAGCTAGATTATCTGTTGCCTTGTTTCACAAAGAATGAGTTCGTATAATAATTTTTATTTCATCAAAAACAGTTTCTAAAATATAAAATAAAGCGATTAAGCTATTGGTAGTAAGGCTTTAATCTATTAGCGTGTACAGTGTAATGCTGATTATTGTAAAAAATTTCATAATCAGAAGAACGGACGCGTTTGCATATGGTGTAGGGTCCCAGCCATTCACTATCTAATTTTGTTGCTTTGCTATCATTATGGAATAATACTAAATCTCCTGGTTCGAAAAGAGGATTACTAATGATTATTTTTGCATCCTGCTGCCTTTTTAATCGTTCCTGTGTTTTTTGAATGGCAGTTCTTCCTTTCTCCAAATATTCCTCATGTCTCTTCCGCCAAATGTCTAACAATTCTTGATGGGTTAACAACGTGGTTGTTGCTAAGGCTGAAGGTAAATTGGCTTTTCTTCCGAATGACATTTCAAATGGCGTTAAACTTGTACTCTCGTGGACTGCGGTATTAAATGCTATGCATATTAGGTTCAAGTTTTGGTCCTATTCCGTCTCATTATCGGTCATGTATGTCTTCAACAAATCTTTAATTGTTCCGTAAGTTCTCTCGAGGGCTCCATTGCTTTGTGGATGGAAAGCAGTTGTTCTGATGTGCTTGATTCTAAAAAGGTTTTCAAATTTTTGAACCAATTCCGATACAAAGCTAGCGCCTTGGTCAGTTAAGATGTGCTTTGGAGAAGAAAATATGTAAATGTAATGATCCAGCAGGTTTGTTAGTATGCTTTCGCTCGTCGTTTCACATAGTGCTATAAGAATTATATATTTTGTGAGCACATCTTGAATGGATGAAATATATTTGTTTCCACTCGTTGTTTCCGGTAGTGGGCCAACTATGTCTATCGCGATCTTCTCATTCGGCTGCGTCGGCATTTCCAGAATGACTGCTTCAACCTTGGGACGAATTCGGGTCAGTTTTTCGCGTTGGCATGCTTGACATTTCTTAACGAAGTCGATTACATCTTTCTCCATATTTTCCCACGATGTTTGTTCGCGTAGTCTCTTGATTGTTTTATTTTCGCCAAAGTGGCCAGTGGCCACGTTTCCATGTGCCTCCCTCAACAGATTTTGTTTCTCTTCTTCACTTAATTTTTTGTCAGGTCGTTCACACAGGAGAAATGTGTGTTCTGTGAATTTTGTCTGTAGTAGAAAATTCAACATATCTCCGATGCGTACACGTTCCGTAACTTTGATTAAGGGATCTTCCATGTGAAATTTGAGTATGGTCCAGTTTTTGTTTCCGGTGAAATCTTTAATTTTGAGGTAGAGGAGTTTGACCCATTTTTCTTCGTCATAGTCTGGTAACTGGATTCTTAGCAAAGAGAAAATATTTTTTTTGCTAATTTTAATCCAATTCTTTCCAGTGGCAACAGGTTTGATTTTTAATTTACTTGGCAGGCGGTTCCTTTTCCAGATTGCGTAATCGTCTTGAATTTCTTTTTCGTCTGTCGGTTCATGATTTCGCAATCTTTCAGAAATTGGTTGGTTATCTTCGCCTGATGATGATGATGATGATGTATCAATCTCATCGACTTCTTGAGAGTCATTCACCTGATTGATTTGTGCATTCTCTCTCAACTATTCTGAGAGATTTTGATCTTGAATAGGATGCATTCTTGAAAGCTCGTCAGCTGCCGTGTTTTCCTTCCCTTTTTTATACACGATCTTAAATGCGTATGCTTCCATCTCAAATCTCCACCTCATCAACCTGGAAGAATGGTCTTTTACGTTAAAACGCCACGTCAAAGCCTGATGGTCCGTTTGTATTATGAATTTACGTCCGAGAAGATGTTGTCAAAACCGCTTAAGTGCCCAGACGATTGCTAAAGTTTCTTTTTCGGTAGTAGTGAAGTTTAGCTCAGGTTCATTCAGAATTCTTGAAATGTAGCAAACTGGGTGTCCCTTTTGAGATAAAATTGCCCCCAGTCCAACATTGCTCGCACCGGTGGTCAACGTAAATGTGTCCTTAAAGTCAGGGTATCTTAAGACCGGTGCTGAGCAAAGAGCATCTTTCAATGTTTTAAAACTTGTTTCACAAGACGGTGTCCAATTGAAGGGTGTATTTTTCTTTGCCAGTTCTGTTAGTGATTTAGCTATCGTAGAGAAGTTTTTGATAAATTTCCGGTAATATCCAGCTAGTCCTAAGAAAGATATGACTTCTTTTTGTTTTTCAGGTCTTTTGAAATTTTGGACAGCTGATATTTTATGTGGGTTTGGTTTCACTTCATTTTCCTTGATCACGTGTCGCAGGAATTCCAGTTCCGGTCGCAGGAACTCACACTTCCCTTACGAAAAGATATGACAGGGAAAAAATGACAGGAGTGTCATTTTTTCCCTGTAATTTTTTTTCTATCGTTTTTTCGCGACCACAAGAAAATGACAGCGAAACGACAGGCAAAATGACAGGAAAACGAGAGCCGTAAATGACTGGCCCTAATTGGCCGTAATTTATAATAATATTGTGTAACATTATAAATTATCGACGACTTGCAGACTTATTTGAACTTTCCTGTAAAGCTTAGAAAACCATTAGCAAAAGAAAATTATTATGGGAATTTTCATGATGAAATACCTTTCTGTAGCCTTTTGCTAATTCCGAATTATCTTCAAACACATAAATTGTGGAATGTGTTCGATTTGCCATTTGAATGCCTTCTTATCCTTACAAAGGACTAAACTTCAGTACCACGAGCAACAATTTCAGATTATTTTCAACTTTCTTCATCCCTCAAGAAGTTCAATGCGTTCTCCAACAAAGAATGGTCTCGCCACGCGCATTTAAAAAAAAGTGAACCAATCAAAGGGTCCGTAGATTGCGCATGGTGGAGCCATTCTTTGTTGTATCATGGAATTGGAGCACGCAGTCAACCCAGTCAATTTGTTAAGGAAATGAAGAAAGTTGAAAATAGTCTGAAATTTTTGCCCGTGGTACTTAAGTTTAGCCCTTTGTAAGGATAAGAAGTCTTTAAAATGGCAAATCGAACACATTCCACAATTGATGTGTTGGAAAGATAATCCGGAATTAGCAACATGGCTACAAAGAGGTGTTTCATCATGAAAATTTCCATAACAGTTTTATTTTGCTAATGATTTTTTAAGCTTCACAGGAAAGTTCAAATGGCTTACGAATAAGTCTGCAAGTCGTCGATGATTTACAATGTTACACGATATTATAATAAATTATGGCCAATCAGGGCCAGTCATTTTCGGCTGTCGTTTTCCTGTCATATCTTTTCGTAAGGGTTGTCTGGTTGGAGTTTGAGTCCAGTAGCTCGTAAGCGTTCAAATAAGATGACCCGATTTTCGTTGTGTTCTTGGAGTGTACTTCCAAAGACAACAATGCCGTCTAGATAAGCGGAGCATATTTTTCCTAACAGTCCTCTTAATGCTGTGTCCATCATTCTTTGAAATGTGGCTGGAGCTTTTTTGAGCCCGAACGGCATGTGATTGTAGTGAAAATGTCCTTCAGGTGTAGAAAACGCAGTATATTTCTTTGAGTCCTCTTCCATGGGAATTTTGTAAAATCCTGAGCTCAAATCGAAGGCTGAAAAGAATTTCGCTTTTCCTAGTTGGTCCAGAATTTCATCGATTGCAGGAAGTGGGAAGGCATCTTCATCTGTTTTTTCATTTAAATTTCTAAAATCAATAACAAGCCTCCATTTAGGTTTTCCCGGCACGTCGCATTTTTTCGGGACGACCCAAAGTGGTGAATTGAATGGTGAGTTCGAAGCTTCTATTATTCTTTTAGTTAGCATTTCGTTTACCTGTTTTGAAATTTCTTCTTTGTGGTATTCCGGATGTCATGGTTGACGTATATTAATGTTTGTTTCATCTTTCATGACGATTTTATGTGATGCTAGACTTGTGCAGGGTAGTGGATCTCTCTTCAGTAAGAAAATGTCGTGATAAGAGATAGCTTTTTTTTGTATCTGTGTTCTATGGGTATCTTCGATATGTTCAAGCCTTAAATTTCCGTTCAGTAATTTCAATCTAGCATTTAGTTCTTCCTTTGTGATATAAGTTATACGCTCCTCTCGTTCCGGACTGACATTGATAAACTTATAATTTATCTTTTCATCACTTAATCTCAAGTCTGTTTCGGTATGCTTACTAACAGGAATCACTACTTGTGAGTCAACGATACGGTAAATAGAATTTGGAATGTAGGGATTATCTTCTATGAGAATATGTCCCTGTTTTTTGTTTGTTCCCACGGTTATCATATGTATAGTTTTCCTTGGGATAAGGATACCATCATATTCCAAGGGATAGACCTTATTGTCGAGTCGGAGGGACCTGTTGGACAAGTTAAACTGATAAGAGCCCAGCAAAAAAGAAACTATTGATACGAATTGAATTGAAAAGACTAAGACACCCTGCAAATCCCGCTTTGCGACAATGACGCATTGGACCTATGTGTCAATGCATGTAAATTCGTGATGACGGTATTTCAATTTTGAAACTTTCTATACGTACAAATACAGTGCGAAAGTCTGAAGTCAACGAATACACTTCAATGCGTCAGCACGCAAACGCTTTAACATTATTCAATGCGTCTGAATTCGTGAGAGTAAAATACACACTTGAATCCGCCCCAATGCGTCACGGCGAATTTCAGCAAGTGTTGATTTATACAATTTAATCCGTAACAGGAAGACCAACTTGTAGCGCATATAGAATTTATTTTAAATTTATAGTAAATTGTCTCGTAGCTCAGTGGTGGGTACTCTGGACTGATACACAAGGGATCGCTGCTTCAAGTCTCGACGCATGCACTTTTTATTAATTTTTTTTTATTGACCTCGACCATGCATTCATACGAATTCACACGCATTCAATTCGCGCTGTCTCAATTCATCTATATGCGTCTCAATGCGTTCGAACGAATCAGAAGACGGGATTCACGCGCATTACAAAAATGTTAATTCGCCCCAATCCGTATCAATTCTTTATTTTTTGCTGGGAGTACAGGAATGGTGTTCCGATGATGCCTTCCTCGGGTATAGGAAAATTTTCTGGCACAATTACGAAGAGATGTTCTTTCTCTTGAAACCTAAACTTGGTGGCTTCGTTTGTATGGTGCTTATCATTTCCCATTGAAAAATCTTTGTTCATTGAAATTCTCTGGTGGTATTTGTTAATGCAATTTTCTTTTATTAGATTTATCGATGCGCTACTATCTACTAATAATTTTACAGGTTTAGTTGCTCCGTGTAAGTGCCATCTGATAGAATATAATCTTCCAGATATTTCTGATACTCTGTCTCCGACTCCGTTTGCCGGATATATTCTTGTTCCTCCATTTTTTCTTGCAGATGAGTTATACGATCCGGAGGTCGGCCTCTCGAGGCTTCCATCTGAAAATTTTTCCGTTTAGAAAAACATTGGTTTTCGGTATGTCCAGGTATTTTGCAGTGACTGCAAAGTAACTGGGTTCTCTGCTGCAAAGGTTTGCTGTGATTTGGAGAATTGATCATCGGAGGGTATTTTTGTTCATTAAATTGGGAGTTAAGGGTTTCAAAAGGATTTTTATTGAGGTGTGTGCGAATAGGTACTTGGGATTTAATCGTGTTTCTTGACTGACGAATTTTACTTCTTTCAGCTAACCAGACTTCAGATTGTATTGACATTTGTTGTGCTTGTCTAATATCGCTAGGATTTTTACTTGAAACTCGGTCTGAAAGTTCTTCTCTTAAATTCATGATGTATTTTTCAAGAACTGTTTGCCCTTCATTTTTTATGCAAATTTCTCGCTCGTGTGTTAAAGGATTTTTTTATTGTACAGCATACAAAAGTTCGTGCATTCTTTGGTTGAATCTTGCATTAAAATTCTGCGAACTTTCTTCAGCTTCTTGGATTACTTGTGATAGTTTGGTGTGATGAGTTTCTAGTGATCCAGTAATTCCAAAGTTAGTTCTAAGAGCTTTGAAAAGATCATCATAATTTTGAATTGATAAGAAACGAATAGATTTTTCCGCTTCTCCTTCGATTTTTTCTGCAATAATCCAGTCTAATAAAACTCCTGGATTTGAACACTGCGATTTAATTCTTTTCACAAGAGTGATGAAGGGTTCAACTCCCATATCGTCTTGGCCGTTAAATTTCTTAATTAATTTCACCGCATCTCTCGCAGGGATAGTTTCGCTCGTGGTGGAAATCCTTGCATTTGATCTTTGTGAAAGCCTGTCACTTATGAGGATGGCTTTATTTGGAGTTGTTACTCTTTCATTCGTCAAACTCTGTAGAAGTCTAGGGTCAATTTGTTCTCTCTCTAACGAATGTGCTGATTCTACAAGCAACGCGTCATTGTCACCTACTCTAGATTCTTCATCGTTCTCCATTTCGCTTTCATACGAAATCACCAAATCAAAATTTTTTGCTATCGAGCGAATTTCCTCTTTACGAGTATTTATTGCAAGTTCCACACTAGATATCCGATCTGATAATTTTTGTAGCATGCCAATTATGTCAGCATTAGTAGATAGAAGAGGGGTATCTTCCGTCTGTAAAGGTGCGTTCTTCTGATTTCCGTCTGCCATGGTTTTTTTCTTAATAGTGTATGTGTATGTGTGTGTGTTTAATAGTGTATCTAAATCTTCGAGTTCCCTACTTATGTTAGCGGATGTCGGGTAGTGTGTCGCGCCGCGTTATCTAATCTCTATATCGTTCGGTACAATGATATGCTCGCGTACGCGTATAGTCCGTGGCGAAGTCAGCCCTCTAGCCAGTGACTATTTTCTAATTTAAATTCACTATTTGAAACGAAAGTGCTACAACTTTGGCCAAATATTGTGAATGAATCGATGAACGTTTTTTAACGAAAGGTCTAAGTCTCGCGTAGTCGACTAGCCATACGAGGTTTTGGAGAGTCGTGACAGAACATTCCTTATTATTTTGTTATTTTTCCTCTTCTTTTTACTCACTTGAGATTCCTAGTGAAGGTAGTTCGTGGCTGCTTCAGTGGATTTACTCGTTCTGGTCAGCCGTGGGTTTCAGAGTCCGTGAATTCTGCAATTCCAACTGTGCCAACTTGGTTGGGTGACGTCTCGCCTTTTAGTCTCATTTTTTAAGACAAGGAATCACTGTGAGCCTACTTAGTTCAGCCCAGTACGTGTTTTCCTGATTTTATTTCCGTGGAAAGGTTCTTATTGATACTTTGTGAGAATGACGTATCAATCAAAAGTATCCTGGCATGGATCGCCAATTTATGTGACGGTCTGAATAAAAAGTCACTTTAATTTAATTTGTTCTGACGCAGATTCGTAGATCTGTTCAGTTAGTTTATTTTAATGAAACACAAGTTGACGCCGTAGCAGTCAGACAAGGAATGATGCTTTTGGGGCCGAGGCCCTGCCGGGTCGATCCCATGATAAAAGAGTACAGTCAACTGTCCTTATCAGTTCAAAGGGAGGAAGTGATATCTATCTATTCTTAGCCTACGAAACTACTCTGTTTTAGAAGAGTGTGTTTTATAAAGCTAGAATATTTTTACTTATTCTTTCTAGCTTTACAAATTGACATATTTTCAAAATTTGCTTGGGCTGTTCCTGTTAAATCCAAGAAGGGTGAAGATGTAGCTGCAGCCATGGAATCTGTACTTGATAAAGGACGCGTACCAACAAATTTACATTTTGATAGAGGTAAAGAATTTTACAACTCACATTTTGAAAATATTATGAAGCAATATACAATAAATTTGTACTTGACATTTAGTAATTTGAAAGCATCAATTTGTGAGCGATTTAATCGTACCTTAAAAAACAAAATGTGGATGCAATTTAGCTTGCAGGTTAATTATAAGTGGATAGATATTTTGAAAGATTTAATGTTGTCCTACAACGATACCAAACACCAGACTATTAGAATGAAACCAAAAGATGTTAATAAGCAAAATGAGAAAAAATTGTTGCTTGACGTATACAAAAATTTCAATCTGAAACAAGCATTTAAAGAAGCTAAATTTAAAGTTGGAGATAAAGTACGTATAAGAAAATTTAAACATGTTTTTGAGAAAGGATATGTACCGAATTGGACAACTGAAATATTTACCATAACTCATGTTAAGAATACTGAACCAGTGACGTACATGCTTAAAGATTATCAAGATGAAGCTATTGCAGGTAGTTTTTATGAACAAGAACTTGGCAGAGTTAGAAGTCCAGACATTTATTTATCTTGTGGAAAAGGTACTGAAAAAACGTGAAAATGAGCTGTTTGTAAAATGGCTAGGTTTTGATGATTCTCACAATACACAGTGGGCTGAGAGACCACCAAAAGTGGCCAAAAGTCAACTTCAGAGTTATTAATGGAGGAATTATTTTTTATAATATAGATGAGTTGAAGAAACTTTTCACCAAATTTTATTAAATTTTAACTATTCCTCTTAATTCTAGAGCGTTATGAATTGAAGAAATGTTTCTTTTTTTTGTTATTGTTTTTTGAAGAAAATTTTTGAAAAACTCGTTCATGATGTTACGAACCAAAATTTTACAATCATTGCTGAGTATTAGAGTGGTCATAGATAATTATGTTATAGAAAAGAAATCAAAATTTCAGCTCGGTTTTGAATCCTCTCACTTTCTACATACGCATTTAAGGCCACCGTCTGCATGGGCGGATTAAGACCCTTCGGGGCCCGGAGCTACAATAACCACGGGGCCCCTTCAAGGGGGCGGATTTTAGGAAAAAGAGCATATTCCTGGGGAAAAGGGGGCCCCCACTAGCGTGGGGCCCGGTGCTTCAGCACCACCAAACACCCCCCATGATCCGGCACTGACCGTCTGCCACCATTGACATTTGACGAAGATATTAGTGAATGAAGTTGAGCGTGCACAGTGGGCTGGAGACTACCGAAAAGGGACAAAAGTCAAATTTTTGTTTGGATTTATATGAAACTTGGTGTAAGAGGGTTTTTCAGGCCGCTGATGTTGAATTTGACGTCAAAATTAATAAATTCAAAATAGCGGATCCAATATGGCGCCTGAAATTTCTAAATTTTTACTTATTTATATGAAACTAGGCGTAAGGAGGTTTCTGATGTTGCTGATTTCGAATTTGACATCAAAATGCCTAAATTAAGAATGGCGGATGCAATATGGCACCTGAAATTTCTAAAATTTTACGTATTCATATGAAACTGGGTGTGAGGGGGTTTTTGAAGTCTCTGATTTCGAATTTGATGTCAAAATTTATAAATTTAAAATGGCAGATCCAATATGGCGCCTGACATTTCTAAATTTTTACTCAGAGAAACTCGAATTAACCGACGAAGAAAAGTTTGACGTGGACGGAGATATTTAATGAGAGGCAAGAAGACTCATTTCCAAGTTTGATACAAATATGTAAAAATAAGAATAGAAATACAAATGAAGGAAAAATTTCGAAATTTAAGGCGCCATATTGGATTCTCCATTTCGAATTTGAAATTTCGACGTCAAATTCGCAATCGGCGACCTCAGAAACCTCCTTACACCAAGTTTCATATAAGGGGCAAAATTCGTCAAGTGTACCCGCCTAAAAACTAGTTGTCTCCGATTTTCTTGAAAGTTCGTGAAATTATTGTCCTAGTGAACCTCTTTTAATTCCCTAAGAGAACGTCTCTAGTAGGACGGGTTGTCAACATACAGGGGCTCGAATTTTCAACCTTTTACCGCGCACGCTGATACTCAATTAACTATAACTTCTACAAAAGTTATCCATATTAACTTTTTTATGGGAGGTTTGGAAACGTTTCTTCATCAGCTTCACGGTGAATGAAATGATTTTAGGTAAAAAAAATTATTTGAGCTTCATTTTGCAATTTTAAACATATTTTTGAGTTTTTCTCCATGTGCGGCCGTTAATTTTTTTTCTTCAAAATCATGTTTGAAAGAAAGCTTAACTTTCTTTCTTTAAAATGAGCCATGTTCGGAAGTGGGGTGAAAGAAATTGGTGGAGATTTATAACACTACTTGCGCGTGGTTTCTGCGTCGCAGTGCAGCTAGGCGCGACGATCACGACGTACCGTCTTTTGCGGACTTATTTAATTGTACTTCTTATCATTTGTTCGAAAAAATGTCATTTTTGGCTTGAACGAAATTTAAAATTAAATTAAATTTATAATTCGGGTTGATTTTTCAGTGTGAGTCTCCTCGCCTCTTACATCGAAAATTTAGTCGAATAATTTGCTTATTACACTGTATGTGCAATTCTCGTTCTTCTTTGCCATCTTTCGGCGGTCTACCTCTGGGCATTCTGCCTTTCACTTTACCTTTATACACTTGTTTTGTCACTCATTAATCTTTCATTCTTTCAAGATGTCCGAACCATCTTAACTGATTTCTTTCCCATGTGTCAACTAGTGTCTCTCCTGTATCACATTCATTGAGGTTTATCTGATTTCGGACTTTGTCTATCAGTGTTTTTCCGCATATTGTGCGCAGAGGTTTCATTCCAATCGCGTTAATTTTACTCTTGTCCTTTTCCTGACAGGTCCATGTCTCGCTACCGTATAATACAGTCGGTACCAATATAGAATTATGTATGGACAATTTAGCTTTTTTTGATATGTTTTTATTTTTGTGAGGATGGGCCCTGCTCTACTGATAACCTGCTTACCCTCATTTATGCGCCTTTCCAACTCCCCATATATTTTTCCGTCTCTAGTGAATAGGCTGCCCAGATATAAGATACTATTGATGATGAATATTTCCTTAATTTGAGAATTAATTCAGCAGAGGGAACGAAAGAGTGATATTTTTGTGTACCAGGCACTGTGTTTGCTGATGCGGATCTCCTCTTAAGTTCTTGAGTAGTGATGGCGTGATTTTCTTTGGGACTAAAGAAAAGTAAAGTTTCAACTAAATTTTTCTTAGCCCAGTGATACAAGGCTTCAGCAGTCAAAATCGGATCTTTAGATGACGCTTGTAGGCTAGCACGCGCTGCAAGTCTTTTTAAATGTCCCTGAAATTTTCTGCTGAATTAACTCTCATGCTGAGAAAATATTCATTATCAATAGTATGTGACGTTTTCCCGAAAAAAAACTGTGAGGCAAAGAAAAACGAGAAGTGCACATACAGTGTAATAAGCAAATTATTCGACAAAATTTTCGATGTAAGAGGCGAGGGGACTCTCACTGAAAAATCACCCCGAATTATAAAGTTCATTTGATCTTAAATTTCGTTCAAGCCAAAAATTACATTTTTTCGAACAAATGATAAGAAGTACAATTAAATAAGTCGGCAAAAGACGGTACGTCGTGATCGTCGCGTCTAGTTGCACTGCGACGCAGAAACCGCGCACAAGAAGTGTTATATATCTCCACCAATTTCTTTCGCCCCACTTTCGACTATGGCTCATTTTAAAGGGAGAAAGTTAAGCTTTCTTTTGAACATGATTTTGAAATAGTACAGTGTGTTACAAGTGCGTGAAGTTGAACATTCCAAGAGTGTGAAGTTTTCCAGCACATGTCACACACGATATTTTTTGCAAAAAATGCATGAAAATGCAATGAAAAATACCAGTAGACAAAAAACTTCAACATCATAATTGATTAATAGTAATAATTCATGATTATGTATAAGGAATGACTTCGACATTCTACTTGTAGGGGTTGTGAAAAAGATTATCTTGATTCTCCGTAGCTTAGTGGTCAAGACCCTGGCGGACCGGCCGAACGCAAACATTACGCTACAGCGTAACGGTAAAGTAATGGTAAAGTAATATGGCATAATAATTCATAAAAGAAACAAAATTAATATGTAAACTGTTGCAATTATAATAAAACGTTGAAATTTACGTTAAATGGCCATGCCGTAATTGTAACAAGTTGCTTTTGCAGCATTAAAAAATAAAAAAACATAGTGACCGTCATTGCAGTCGGGCCCCTGCATATTGGCAACCCGTTAACGGGGCTTCAAGTGGGTTGCCAGTCTGCAGGGGCCTGACTTGAATGACAGCCACTTTGTTTTTTTATTTTTTAACGATGAGAAAGCAAGTTGTTGCAATGACGGCATGACCATTTAACGTAAATTTTAACGCTTTATTATAATTGCAACAGTTTACATATTAATTTTGTTTCTTTTATCAATTATAATGCCATATTACTTTACCATTACTTTACCATTACTTTACCGTTACGCTGTAGCGTAATGTTTGCGTTCGGCCGGTCCGCCAGGGGAGCCTCGGACGCGAAATCTAATGACGTGGTTCGAATCCCACCGGAGCTAGAGAGAATTTTTTTCACGATCAAAGTATCAATATTTTCATGAAAATATTGAAACGACCAGTAGACAAAAAACTTTAACATCATAATTAATTAATAGTAATAATTCATAATTATTACGTATTACCCTGGTCAAGAAAACTAACATCAAAAATTAAGTTATTTCACTTGTTTGGCACCTGTATTCATATCGACTGGTCGGATGTTTGACAGCTTTCTATGAGCGTCATGAAAACAAATGTGGTCAGTTGAGTTGCCCGAGCAACGCCGCGTAATTGTTTCACATGCCGCGTGAATATTAATTTCCGAACTAAATACAAGCGCTCGTAAATGATTCAGTACGGGAATATTCCCGCACGCTACTCTCACTGTAGAGGAATCTGGAATTTTCCATACGCTTTATGGACACAGAATGTGGGCATTTTCATGCATGTGTTGCAAAAAAAAAATTAACGGCCGCACGTGAAGAAAAACTCAAAAATATGATTAAAATTGCAAAATGAAGCTTTAGCAATTTTTTTTATCTAATATCATTGCATTCACCGCGAAGCTCATGAAAAAACGTTTCCAAGCCCCTCATAAAAAAGTTAATTTGGATAACTTTTGTAGAAGTTATAGTTAATTGAGTATCAGCGTGCGCGGTAAAAGGTTGGAAATTCGAGCCCCTGTATGTTGATAACCCGTCGTACTAGATACGTTCTCTTATGGGAGTTAAAAGAGGTTCACTAGGACAATAATTTCGCGGACTTTCAAGAATATCGGAGACAATATGTTTTAGGTGGGTACACTTGACGAATTTTGCCCCATAAACAGCCCTATCCTACTCCCGTGTCTGCAACGGCGAAACGTGCTGCCCTTAGTGATTATAGTTTCTATGTGCAAAATTTTCTCACCAGAGCGCGTTGCACGCGCCACGCTTTACAAAAGCATTGTGTCCATTCTGCTGAACGGTGTTTTTCTAAAAATAATAAAAGATGTAACAAATAATTTAATTGTGAATGAGTAAATATGGCTCGTTCAAGTGATTTTGTGAGATTCCTTTTCTTAATATTGACCATAATGTCAATGTCAAAGTGTAAATTCAATGGACACTCGTGCATTGTGCCGAACTGTAAGTCAGGTTATAGCAGTTCACAACCTGTTGATCAAAGTGAAAAAATTCACTTTTTTCGGTTCCTTCCGGAAAGGAAAACGTGGAAAAATGGCAAAAAGCAATATTGAGAAAAGATTTTATTGTGAGAAGTGGTCAAGTGGTGTGCCAGAAACATTTCCTTCCTCAGGATATCATTTAGAAGCGTGAAGTCAAAGACGCAGATGGGAACGTTATGGCAACGGTGTGTATATTATGGGAATAACAACTCAAATTTATTGTATATTAAGCTAAAAAACGATGTACGAAATAAAGACGTACACAATAATAACTAATTTTCAATCATCTTAAAACAGTTGTTATAAAGCTGAAGTTAGAAAAAAATTACTTTGATTCAGAATGACTTATTTCATCATAGTCATTTTATATTTTATACTTTTTTTCAGTTTCATCAACGAAGCATGTTTTTTTTTAATTTGTATATTCAGTAGCTTATTTTTTTCCTTGAAAAATTCCCTAAAATCTTACACGTTGGTTTTAGTTAGAAAGAAATATTTCAAAAAATAGATAGTATGTATTCCTAAAATTCTGTTTATTTTGAAGTATCTTTCATCTTTTGCACTGTAGGATTTTGTCGTACAAAGTCTTGTTAAATTTGAGAGCTTCATTTTTAGTGTTTAAAAACCGGTTGATCCATCTTTTGATAACCTTCAGTTAAATTTATACCATAAGATTTAACATGCGCTAAACTTATCAGGAACTTATCAGAAGGTGGGCCAATGAGATGTAAATTAAAAAAAGAATTATGTTTTTAATAGAGCAGTTTCGTAATCTAAAGTTTTTATTTAATCTTTTCCGAACCTTAATATTTTAAATACATATGTATATCATTTATAGAAAAATCAGCTGAGCGATTCCATGTCAAATCATACGAAGAATTTCAGCTATTGTTAGCAATTTTGATGAAAATTTTAGAATTTGTTCTCTTAGGTGTTGAAAGAAAAAATCCCGAAATCATTTTTAAAAAAATCAAAAAACTTAGAAGATATTCAAAATTGAAAATTTTCGTCCTTTTTTTCTTCAACTTTCATAACATTGTTGATTTTAGCGATATTAAGGTCTAGTTTTTGTTAATTATTCGTAATAGGACGCAGTTTTGAGAAGATATTTTTGGAAAAAAATTTCAAAAACTTCTTGGATTTTTTCAAAACTAATTTTGAATCGGAATTTCTGAAAAAAAACACTTCATTTTTTTATGTAGATGGCTTCTAATGACCTCTACTCTAGTTTTTGAAAAATCCAAGACATTTTTTTCACCAGAAAATATTTTTCCAAAACTGCATCTTATTAAGAATAATTTATAAAAAAAATAAACCTTAATATCACTAAAATCACCAAAGTTATGAAAGTTTAAGAAAAAAAGGACCAAAATTTTCAATTCTGAATATCTCCTAAGCTTTTTTATTAAAAAAAAAATTGCTTTGGGGTTTTCCTTTAAAAACCTAAGAGAACGAATTCTAAAGCTTTTATCAAAATTACTAACAATAGCTGAAATTGTTCAGATGATTTGACAAGGAATCGCTTAGCTTCAAAAAGGTAACGATAAATTGTTGCATAGATATTTCGTTTCTTAAATTTTATATCAGAAAATGTTTATCATATTTTATTACAATTGAAATGTTTGTTAATTTTGATGTGGTTTTTGACATTCGTATTTAATAAAAAAATTAAAATTATAAGATAGAATATTACTGGTTACAATGTGTATGTACATTTTTCCAGGAAAACTATAAAGTTCCGAGATTGAGGAAAGGCGCATTGCCGTCAGTTTTCCCGGACTGTCCAAAGTACCTCTCTAAAGTAACAAAAGCACGTAAATCTCCTAAGAAAAGACAAATACCTCCAAAAGCTCAGAAAGCGAAGAGGAGAAAAGTTTCGCACACATCAGATGTTGAAACATTAGATATGCCTGCTGCGGTATCGGAAGAGTCGTTTTCATTTGATGTTCCTGATATGCCAGAGATATCTGATGCTCCATTGAAAAATACAGAAAATGTGTCAGAAATTGAAAGAATTGCCTTGTTCGAGTCAATGTTTGTTTGCAAGGATTCATTCAAAGTACCAACAGCTTGGACTCGTTGTGACGTTAACGATGGCGATTTCCAAGCGATACAATTTATTCAGTGCACAGGTCGAATCGACAATGGTGTTGTAAAGACAATATCACAAAAGAAAGTTGTGTTGTACAAGGATATGACTGTACATGCATCAGTGATGGACGTTCCGATAAAAACGCAGGAAATTGGTTTTATTTCTGAATACGTAACCTCTTCAAAAGAATTGGAAGACATGATCAACGTTTTCCATAAATGCGAAATTTGCCAAGGATGTGCCTCTCCAAATTCCGTAAGAAATTCTGAAACGACGTTTGCTTTTCGCGATAATTTTGGTACTTTAAGGCACAACAACTGTTCTCTAATCATGGATTTGAATGCAAAAAAACAATCTAGGTATTGTGCAGCTTGTAAAAAAGCTAAAATTACATTGGCCAACAAAACAGTGCGACTGCAAAATCAGACGAATTTGCAGCGAATTGTACACACGGGATTGGATAATCCTATTTCTTCTATTTCACATGCGGTCACCTGCAGCTTATAGGCTAATTAGGGACACAAAGGTTTTACCACTACCATGCACCAGTACAATTCGCCGGTAATTATGTTTTCGATATTCAATGCATAACAATCGTTGAATAAAAGTATATACTGAATAATGTATTTGTTTGTTTGAGACAGGTATTTATCTCTGATAGAGACTCCTTGTGGCTTCAACCAGCAGTTACTAGATTTGCTGGCAGAGACGCTTGAGCAAAAGCCAGACTTAAAACGTCATGGAATTCTTTTGATTGACGAAGTATCAACACGAAAGAACCTCAGACTTGACGCAAAAACAATGACCTACAAAGGTCTCGTTGATTTCGGTGATGGTGCACCAACTAAGGATGTTAGCGAAATGGCTGATCACGGGCTAGTTTTCGTCTTTCATCCTATTATGGATGATTGCACCCAACCGATTGCTGTCTTCACTTCCAAAGGACCAACTCCTGGTGTTACCTTGGCCAAATTAATAGTTCAAGCAATTGCATTATTAGAAAAAGCTGGTGCAAAGGTACACGGAGTTGTAACGGATGGAGCCACGACTAACAGGAAATTTTGGTCTGAAGTCGGATGCAGTGGAAAAATAGATAATGTAAAGAACTCCTTTCCTCATCCGACTGCAGCTGATCGCGAGATATACATCTTCTCTGACACTCCCCATTTAATCAAATGCATTCGCAATCGCCTATTTGAAAAGGGACAATTACAGGTACTAATAACTGTAAATAGTATGTAATTTTTCCACAATTATTTTTTCTTTGCATTTTTAAAACTTCTGGTGTGTATATTTCAGACTGAACCAAATGCAAATCTCATTAAGTGAGATTACTTCACAAAATTATTTGAAATAGATCGTCAGAACTGCCACGGACGATTATGCCCTTAACTTACTTATAATCATATAAGTCCAAATAATCTGTTAAAGATGAGAGTGGCTTTAGCTGTGCAGGTATAATTTACTCTATTATTGTTTTCTTCATTGATGTGAAGAAACCAAATTTACTTGATTTTCAACGAAACTCGACTGAGTGTTCTTTTTCCTTAATTATCCAGCTGTAGCCTTTCGGAAAATTGTATTTTACAAAATAAT
This sequence comes from Andricus quercusramuli, assembly GCA_932178445.1. Taxonomy (NCBI): domain Eukaryota; kingdom Metazoa; phylum Arthropoda; class Insecta; order Hymenoptera; family Cynipidae; genus Andricus; species Andricus quercusramuli. The sequence continues at coordinate 21,182 of CAKNXH010057564.1, read as the reverse complement.
ATAATTAGAATTGATTATAATTTAACAATGGAATTTTTCTAATGTACCATTTGTTACAGATTTTTAGTAAAACAACAGCAAAAGGATTACTAAATTATAAGGACTACTATGAACAATTAGAGGGATGTGAGTCGACAGTAGAATTTTGCTTGATTATAGATCGCTTGTTTGATTCTCTTAATCGAACGAAGCCCGAAACAGGACTTACACTTCAAAGTGCAGACTTCTCGGTAAAAACAATGTACAATTACATAAAAATATTTTATCACGCATGATTAATTAATTTATTTATTTATTTATCTGTTTAACACCATTACGAATCTAACTAATTTATTGAAGATAACATTTTAATCGACAGGTCTTACAAGAAACTCTTTTGTGGCTGAATAATTGGGAACAACAAGTCAAACAAGGGTTCATAGAGGAAAGCAATTTTTTGACGAACAGTACAAGTGAAGGATTGCGAATGACTATTCACTCTGCAATAGATTTATCCAAGACATTGCTGCAGGAATATAAATTCGATTATGTATTGACTGGCAGAATAAACCAAGACCCCTTAGAGGTATATATGAAGAATAAAATCTTTTCGAATTTATTAAGGCCTTGTACCAAGTGAGTCACACGACCAAGCCAGATTTTTACGCTTTGTTTAAGAATAAATTTTCAACTTTGTTTTTTTGATATTTTTGTCTATTATACAACTTTTTGACGAATAAATCATCGCTTTAAAACTTCAGGAAATGCACGAGGAGAGATTAAACTTTTTTCTCAGCGAAACAAAAAGATTACCTGGGGACTGACTTGGTCATGTAATCTACGTGGTATATGGCCCTAAAGTTTTATAAAACGTTTATCTTCGTCAATTTCGACAACAGAAAATTGTACAAATTATTTTAATATCTTAGTTTAAATTTATGGAAATTACAGACTTTATAAGATAAATTATGGTAATTATAAACGTATTCTAGTATACGAGTAAAATATATTTCTTCGATTATGTTCGATATATTTCGTACCGGGAATGATATCTAGCGGATTTCTTCAACTTTCTTCGTTATATTTAATCAATTTTTTTAAGTGTTAAACTTGCAAAAAAATATACACATATGTATTCATTCAATATGACGTGTTTTGCAGGGATGATAAGCTACCGTTTATAATAAGAATATTAAAATATTTACTCTAATTATTTTTTACGCGTATAATAAAATCTCTTTATAAAATCTGGTTTAATATTTTCTTTCCATATACATTCATATTAATCATCACTGTACACTTTCAATTCCAAAATTTATCTTAATATTTCTTTCATCCATTTAATCCGAATCCTTCCCATGAAATTCTTATTTGAAAACAAATAAAATTTTTCTTTTGCCGAAACCAGTGTCTTAATACACTTAAATAGTGATATTACAAATTGTAATCCATTGTGTAAAAATAATTTTTCAAGTGTCGAAGAAAGCACTTTCGTATTTTTATACAAAATGGATTATGTATAAGAAAATATAGTGTCGTTGATGTTGCATTAATAATACATTTGATACTTGTTAAACTTCCTTAATTTCAGAAAATTTAACAGAACAAGATAAAAATATTTTATTCAGTATGAGATTTCGATTGAAAGATTATCAACGCTGTATAAAAATATTACTAACTTTGTTTTACTTTCCTTTTGTTTAGAGATTTTTTGGCACTATCAGATTAGCTGGAGGAACGAACGATCACCCTTGTGCCCAAACCTTCTTGCAAATATACAAGATATTAGCTGCCTTCAGCATTTTGAAACCTCCAAAGCTTGGAAATTGTAGTACTTTCGATGGCAACCCTCCACAGCCCTTAATAACAGTTTCAAAATTGAAAGAATTACATCAGTCGAACAGTAAAAGCGCAATTCAAGAAATTCGAGAAAAGTTAAAAGTAATAATCGATTGTGAAGACACTGATTTTAGTGATTTTGTGGACGCGGTAGCGCACGATTATGCTTTACCAGCTGTTGCGGATTGTTTGATCTTTTACACAACTGGTCGTATTACTGCTTACATTAAACAGCACACTCAGTGTTCAACATATTTAAATGCATTTCTGACTACGTCTGACATTAATGCAGATACGACATCTTTTTCTTGTGATCAGTTACCTGAAAGTTTGACTGGATTTGCGAAAACAAATAAAGATTTCATACATCCAAATGTTAAGTTATACAAACTTATCACAGTTGTCGAATATCTTTTTAACAAACATTACCATTCTAGCAATTCTTTTGACCTAATTCTAAACGATTTAGTTTCATCCAAATCAAAATTTAATATTCAATGCAAAGAACATGCCAATGAAGCTGTGGAGGTATTAGCATATATACTTCAATTTTATTTACAAATACGGATGAGACAATTTGTAAGACAGGAAATGGCTGAAATTAAAAAAATTAGCGTCTTGAAGAAAAAAGCAGCCAAGCTTTGCGACACTTAATTGAAAATATATACTATCATATTTAATAATTAAGAATGAATATGTTTTGTTATATTTTCAAATGTTTAATAAAGTATATATATTTATATATATATCTCCCTTTATTTGCGTTTTTATGGCGAACACAGGGCTTAACAAAATTTTTTTTTTATTTTATTCGTATGAAGCTGAAAAAAATCAAATGGAAAATATTTCTGTTTATAAGCTTAAGCTTTTTTTCTTTCTTTTTCAGATATTTTTAGTTTTATGGGGACAACATAAAAAATATTTTGTTCACTTTATCAAGAAATTCTTACTGCATATTCACTGTATACACTTTACGTAATTTCATGTGTTCTTTTCCTATTTTTTATTAATTGATTAATGGAAAAGGTGTATTTTATGTTCTAGAATAATTTTAGAAACATTGTTTCGCCTCATATTGTTCAAAATTTTAATTATTTTGAATTTTTAAATATTTGTCTATTAGTATAATGAATTTTTAAAGCGTGCCGCGTGCAGCGCCGCTCTGGTGAGTGAATCTCGCACATACAAACTATAATCACTAAGGAACCGCCATCTTTTTTTTAGTCGGATACGGCTGCCCATAAATAAGTGAACATTTAGAAATTTCAGGCGCCATATTTGATCCGCCATTTTGAATTCATGAATTTTCACGTCAAATTGGAAATCAGCGACCTCAGAAACCCCCTCATACCCAATTTCATATGAATATGTACAATTTTAGAAATTTCAGGCGCCAAATTGGACCCGCCATTTTCAATTTATTAATTTTGATGTCAAATTCGAAACCAGCGACCTCAGAAACCTCCTTACACCAAGTTTCATATTAATAAGTACAAATTTAGAAATTTCAGGCGCCATATTGGATTCGCCATTTTGAATTTATTAATTTTGATGTCACTGTGCAATTTTGACAGCCCACCCTAATAGCACGGAACGTTCCAGGGAGGTGTAATATGTCCGCCGCTTGGGAACGTTCCAGGAACGTTCCACTGGAACGTTCCAAACATAAATTAACGTTATTGTTATTATTATCAATAAAAAACGCGTAAAACGAAAGTGATAGGTCAAAATCGATGTCAATTTATGATACGGATATCATATTATAGTTTAGTATATGCGGTACTCAAAATTCAAAAATGACATCCATTCTTACCTATCTCTTACGGTTTACGAGATAATTGTTGTTAAAAACAACAATAATGGAAGGTTCCCCTCAGGTCCCAGTGGAACGTTCCCAAGGGCGGACATTTTACACGTTGCGGGAACGTTCCTGTGGAACGTTCCGAAGGTGCCCGCGGAACGTTCCAGGAACGTTCCCGGAACGTTCCGTGCTATTAGGGCACTGTGCAATAGATGGATAGGAAAGTCTAGTTTATAAGGATCTTTTGTATTAATAATAAGTTTTTTTTCTGAATATAGTTAATTATTTTCAAACATATATATCTTTTTACTTACACATCTACCTACCCTTAATCTAGTAAATGAAAAAGGTTAATTGCCTTTAAATTATATCTTTTTTATTCAGATTCTCATACTATTTTTTCACATTACACCAAACACCTTCAGCAATGGTGTTAATGATAACATCCTTCGTACATTGGAACGGCATAACACTCTGTTCTAGAAGATACCGGTTGATGCAAGGAGTGACTTCCTGGAGAACAGCAAACGTTGTTTCTTGTAGTATGAATGGGTAATATTTTCTGGTTTCAACTTCAGTTTCTTGAATTTGCTCCAAAGCCACTATGTAATCTCCATAAGATATAGTCATGTGTATACGGAAATTTCCACAGTCAATGCATTGTTGCTTCTCTTGAGCATCAAAGTACATTGAAATGATGTTGAAATAACTTTTGAACAATTTCCACTCATCAAGATTTAAGGTTATGCTTGCATGAGGATGACTAGCTAACAGTTTCACCGATGATGCTAACCTTCCATCTTTTTTAAATTCAGCACCTACGATAATTTGTTTTGTGAATGATGAATTCAGATTGTATGTAGTTGAATGTAACATTTGATTTCGAGGAGTATAAGACATGCTGATTTTGATGACACTGAGAGCTTTCAGTTACTGAGCGATAAGTAGGAACCCAGATAGCAATATGCGCGCATAGTGCGACGCACATGCGTCGCACGCGTGCGGATTTTGTCGCACGGCGTGCACGCAAGCAATGACGCAGATGCGTCCTCATATGCGTGACAGGTGCGTCGCACGTCGTGCGGATATCACGTCATGCTGGTATAGTGCGAGTACACGTTGCAGGTTCTTGCGGACGGTATATATATGTATGTACAATATTTAAATATAGATTGTTGAATAAAAGGCAGGTAACAGGATAAACAAAAAAAGTTTCGTGCGAAAACGTTCTGAAACAAAAATTTTGTTGCGGGAGGAATGGGAAAAAACAAAATATTCTTTATCTACCTTGTCTTGAATCTCTTCATAATTTCTAAAACTGCGCGTTCTCTACTATAATAATCGGGAGAATGTATGGTAGGGAAATTTTTCAGTATGTTCAATGTATATTTTCTACTTATCTTAATTTTTAAAAGTGCAATCTACGACGGTGTTTTGTTTACCGCACCAGAAATTGAGGTTATGTGTCACTATTTAATCAATATTTTCAGAATTTCACGTAACTCTGACTGGATTTGTGTCAATTATGAAATAAAGTGTTCTCTTATTTGCTATACACGTTTGGATGAACATATAGCAATGTTTAAAAATCATTTCTCTCTTTTCACTTAAAAAAAATACATTGCGAGTCAAAATGATCTAAACGATACATTACAAAATATAAGTATTAAAATATCAAATGAAATATAAAATAAACTGAACACGAAAACCGTTTGCACTCCGAAATAAATTGTACGTACATATAAATTATGAAATATATCTAATTGCCCACGAACAAGAAGACTGCAAATTGTCAACATTCAATAACGAATCGATAAACGACCTAGCCTAACCACCGCAACCGAAAGGAACACCATGTTATATGGATTTTTCTTGCCACGTGATCAGGCGGTATCGCGATATGCGACTCATATGCCTCGCACATATGTGCCTGCACGAAGTGCGAGCGGTAACGCTGCGTTTCGGCACGCACGGCGTGCCTCGCATGCAGTGCGAGTAACGTGCGTCGCACGCTTGCTATCTGGGAAGCTGTACACTTTACATATTTTTGCCCACAAATTCAATGGAATTGCATTTGCCATCCCAAATACACCATGCCAAGATGTTGATCTTCACAAGCTTTCTTCGTGTGCATGAACAATGTTTCATCCTCTTCGAAAAGTTTAGCGATTCTTTGAGGTAGAAAAACGGAGAATTTGTTTTCCATGATTACGAACGTTCTCATCCCATATTTTGTTTTAGCTTTCTTGACATCTGTGATTTCGTATTTCTTGTTAATTTCTAGATCTGTCAGCTTAATTGATGGAAGAGGGTCTTCATTGAGGGCGATTTTGTTTAATTTGGAGAAATCCATATTTTTTCACTGTTTTTTATCTTCAAGATTTACGGTTTTTAATTTTCCTGTAAGCTTTCGAATATCTGATTGTAGATGAATCAGTTCTGTGGGTTCTTGAATATTTTTCAGAAATAGATCTATACGAATTTTCAGATCGTGCCACCGTCCCACATTTCTTGACATCCAACTACAGACTGGTGGAAGAAAAGAATTTTCTCGCTTTTATAATATTTTCCCTCTCCTCTCATTTTTTTAGAAAATTGACATCATTTCTAAGAATGATGCAAATTTATGAAAACGTTTTAGAACGTGATGTAATGTCTCATTAAAACCATAAATAATCTTGAAATTTTTACACGAAATGCTTAATTAAAATTATGAATAACCTTGAAGTTGTTTACAGAAACCTGAGATTGGAATTTTGCGAACTGTTTACACTAAACGTGTTATTTAAAAAATCAAGACAGGCTCCCATACTGATGACGTACTTATAAATGTTTAAACCATTCGTTTGTCGGCAACATTGAAGGCAATCTCACCAAGTTCTTAGAAAAATGATTCTTAAACTTGAAAAACAACATTCCATTGCAATTATCACATCCTGTGAAATGTAACAGCGGATATTACGTCATCATTAATTTATCAATTTAAATCCCCCCCCCCCATGTCAATCTCGAACCTTCTAAATTTAACATGAGCAACGGTTTTTTTAGCATGGAACAGAACCATGTCGGTAACATGTCGGTAACAGGAATCTTGCGTTAGAACGCTCCCTGCCTATCTACTTCATGTTTATCACAATTCCTTTTTTTCAACAAGTTTCAAAGTTGTAAGAAGTTGAGTTTGTGATAATAAGGATAGCAAAGTTTTTTGTTGCCTGTTTCCTTGGCAATTGTTTGTTTTAATCTATATAAATTTTTTATGTCTGAGAAAGGAATTCAACTGATGACGAATTCAAAGAAGTCCAAGCATTCTATGATCCTGAGGGAACTTTTTCTTCTTAGATGCAGAGCATGGAGATGTAATCTCAAAGTAATGACAGGGAACAGTTTATCTCTTCTGTAGGAACGCAAACAGATTTCGAAACTCTTGAAGAACTTGAAGGGACTTTCTGGAATTACGTGATTTGTAGCAACTCTGTAATTAAAAAAAATAAATTCTATGTTTATTTCACTATAGAATGTTTTTCTAAAAATATATGTATTAAGTGTGATATATATTTGTTTGGACAATAAATGCTTTAAATTCTCTTTAATGATCTATAAATGCTCTGTTCGAGCTTAAATGCTGAGCATATTCTCAAGAGCATTCACTCAACGTAAATTCTTGAGCATTTAATAACTCTAAAGTAGCTTTTCGAATTTACATAGAAAAAGTAATAAAGTTTCACATTTTTAGCTTCGTTAAAAATTGTCATCATTCACTTCAATAGATAGCAAGTAAAATTCAAGTTACATATTACTTGACTGTTACCTAATTGAATACCTTGAACTACATTTTCCATTCTGTAGCGAGGTATCCTGACATTTATTTCTATCTTCATCTTCAGGTATTGAATATTATGGAAAAATATTGAATTTCTTCGTCATACAATATAATTGACTTATAATTTATAGAAAAAACTATATATTCTTTATGGAGCAATTAAAAACAAAGATATCACACACACCCTCAGTCTGACTTTGAATTACCCTATCACAATTTATCATTCAAAGTAATAGAAAAATACAATTTACAGAAAAAACAGATATTTAACGGAAATATATCATCGTTCTTCATTTCTAGGAAAATGTACTTAAACTTGCTCCATTTAGGAAAAATTTAAATCAGAAGACTAGATAACACGCTTACAAATTTAAGTTTTCGACAAGCATCTCATTTCTTTAAATCAATAACTGATGCGAGACCTTTTTTCTACAAATAATACGAGTTTAATCTTTGTGTTGGAACAAAAAAAGTTAATAACTAATTGGTTTTTCAATTTGAATTTTCCATTTTTCACACTTACTCCTATCGAAAATACACCTACAGTTGGTATGTATTTCTTAAAGGTATTTTATTCTTATGAACAAAAATCTGTAACTAGAAACTTCAGTTGAAGATTACTCCTTTCGTTGTCATTATATATATGTTTTCTTTATTTATTATCGATAAATACTGCTGTATGGAAACAAAAACACAGTTTCTTTACCACAACATAAAGTAGCTGTGACAGCTATCCTATTATTTTCAAAAAAAAAATCTACATCTCGAAATTTCTGTTCTCGAGTAATCCTATAATTATCATTACATATATATATATATATATATATATATATATATAATTTAAAAAAAAAGTTAAAAAACCACCGCAGGGTACCACTAAGAGCAACTGCCATCTAAAAAGAAAATGTCAATAGCCCCCAGTAGAACCGCGGTAAAATACACCTATGGCCACGTCTCACATCCGTGAGATGGGTGGTCACAGGGCACGACGAAATCACAACGACAGGCCGGCGAAACCCCCGTGTGTCTTGAGGACACGAAGCGACCCAAGGATGACAGCTTTCTGCATCCATCTCGCAAGTGCCTTGGCATATTTTTGGCACGCGGGTATGGCTTTTAGGTTACGAACCAGTGATAATTTAGCACCTCCGAGAGCACCTATCACAAAGACAATTACTCGTACCGAATATTTTGGGTACAGTCGTTGCAGCTCTCTTTTAAGGTCTTGATACCTCTCCTCTTTTTCTTTCTCCTTTGCAGTGATGTTATATTCGGACGGGGCCGAGAATTCGATCACGAATATCGTTCGTTTCTCGAAGTCTTGGAGAACAATGTCAGGCCTCGAGTGCGCAACGGAGACTGCTGCCCGAAAATCGTAGTTCCAGAAAATCTGGCACTTCTCGTTTCGGACAATTGACTCTATATCCCTTGGAGCGTTCGTCAGGGCAGAGTCGCGACCAACACCGTAAGAGCGACAAAGGTGGTAATAAAGTACTCTTAGGGCCGCATTATGTCTATAGATATACGTTGTTCCTGCGTGGGTCGGACACCCCGATAGTATGTGTTCTAGGTACTCAACGTGTGCATGACATGCTCTGCACCTATCACTGGGAACTTCTTGACATAAAATGCGGGCGCGGTATGCTAAGATGGAGATTACACCGTCCTGGCATGCGAAAATGAAGCCCTCTGTACCTGAATTGAGCCCTGATGATTTGAGAAAAGCAAAAGTTTGCTCCTTTGACAAGGACTGCTTTTCTACATTTCTGTGAAAGTTTCCGTGCATATGCTTGTCGAGTAGCTCTTGGTGAAATTTTCTAACCTCTGCTTTCTTTACTTCGGCTTTTAGACGTGAAGCATCTAGATGGAGTAATGCACTTTCCTCACTTCTGATGTTGAAATTCAGGCCAAGGGCCTCGGCAGCTTGCTCCGCGGCTTTGTAAACCCTGGCGGACCGGCCGAACGCAAACATTACGCTACAGCGTAACGGTAAAGTAATGGTAAAGTAATGGTAAAGTAATATGGCATTATAATTGATAAAAGAAACAAAATTAATATGTAAACTGTTGCAATTATAATAAAGCGTTAAAATTTACGTTAAATGGTCATGCCGTCACTGCAACAACTTGCTTTCTCATCGTTAAAAAATGAAAAAACAAAGTGGCTGTCATTCAAGTCAGGCCCCTGGAGATTGGGAAACCCACTTGAAACCGCGTTAACGGGTTGCCAATATGCAGGGGCTGGACTGCAATGACAGTCACAATGTTTTTGTTTTTTTTAACGCTGCAAAAGCAACTTGTTGCAATTACGGCATGGCCATTTAACGTAAATTTCAACGTTTTATTATAATTGCAACAGTTTACATATTAATTTTGTTTCTTTTATAAATTATAATGCCATATTACTTTACCATTACTTTACCGTTACGCTGTAGCGTAATGTTTGCGTTCGGCCGGTCCGCCAGGGAAGGAACGCTCCTTCGCCAATCATCTCGTGGTTTCTGACCATCTTTAGGAGAGGATCTCTGCCATTCGCAACTATGTAAGCTGTACTTAAAACAATTCAGTTATGAAGACATTGGAGATTCAGAAGTCCGCGTCCGTCTTGACGGCGTGAAATGTATAATCGCGGAACTGACTAATTGATATGCAAGCTTGTATGCATATGCAGGATCTTACGCGTGGTGACATCAAGGGCCTTAAGCTCGTTCTTCGTCCATTGAACCACCCCAAACGAGTAGAGTAGAACCGGGACGGCAAGCACGTTAGTCGCAGATACCTTGTTCAACGCCGACAGATTGGAAGACCAAATCTGTCCAAGAAGATGCTTGTATCTGCTTCGGAGAGACTCCTTCACTGATGTTACGTCCTGAATGCGGCTTTGAGGCACGCCCAGGTATGTATAGGTCTCTCCAGTGTTAAGATGTCTAATAACACTTATACCTACAAGCTCAGGGTCCTTGAGAACGCCAGTAATCGTTCCTTTCTTCAAATGAATTTTGGCACACTTGTCCAAACCAAAATCCATCCCAATCTCTCCTGTGTAGTTCTTGACGATATTTATAGCAGTTTGAAGTTTGCTTTTACCAGCGGCATAGATCTTCAGGTCATCCATATAAAATACATGAGTGACCTTATGCTCACGCTGATTAGTGTCGCCACAGAGGTATCCAGGAGAATTTCGTAGTGCGAGAGATAGAGGCAGAAGTGTGATGCAAAAAAGCAAAGGGCTCATACTATCATATATATCTCATACTATATATATATTATTTGTAAATTTGTCATCGTTAAGTACTAAGATAGTTGGATACAAAAGCACAAGCAAAGTTTGTTTTCCAAAACATAACCTCACCTTGCCATTAACTCGTTCTTTTTTCCTTCAGTTGGTTGCTTCCGACACTGCAACCATCTCCTTAGCAGCGCACTGCTCTGACCTTCTACAATTACATCTGGCACTAATTGTGCTCCTGGCACATCTTTTTCATTCATTATTGCTGGGAATGGTACTTTTGCACTCATGTTGTGTTCACACGCGCCTTACACTTGCAGCGGCTCACGCTATGGAAATCATAACCAAGCAATATTGCAATCAGCTTCCGTATATGCAATAGATTTCTTTCGTATTAATCACTATTAAGATAATGAACACTATTAAAATTTCACTACATACGAATTTATCACCATAAAAAGAATTAAAAACTGCATTCGCATACATTTTACAAAGTAGAGCCGAAACTTTTGAATTCGCGGGAACTGTCATGGCGGCCACGCATGTGCACTATCTATTTCCGAATTGAATTGAAAAGGTCTATTCTTGGACGTCGCTCGTCCTACTCCCCACTTATAGGGATACTACTCCTTACTATTCCTCCGTGTAAGAATGCTTCAACTTCAAACCTCGAATTAATTTGCAAAGTTAATTAATTAAATTAATTAATTAAAATTTTAAAATTAAATTACTTAAATTAAATTAATAAATTAAATTAAATAAATTATTAATTTAATTAAATTAATTAAAAATTAATTAAATTAATCGGCTTGCCGATCACCATACCCATGATCCAATAAATACATGGTCTAGCCACTTGAGGGCTCCGTTTCGTCCAAATCACGCAAACGCTTAGTTCTACCATTTTGTTTTATGACCGCGCAGTTTGAGTTTGACGCGTACTCTGTGTACGGAAAAGTATTATAGGAAAATGAATATGTAGGAAGAAATAATATGAAATTATTGAAGTAATAAATTCCAAAAAAACTTGGAATAACTACTGAATGATATTATAAGAACATTGAGGAGAAAATAAATTATATTCAGGAGAGAATGGAAGTTTGTAAATGAGAATGAATGAGGGTGATGAAAAGTACATACAAATTTTGATATTCATGTCAATTACATTGTAAATATCTCCGTTTAACAGTGTATACATAATTCACACTGTATGCAAAAGTGACAGATGACCGTAATATCACCACGCGGGTCCTTAAATTTTAAAGAAATAAGTAAGGTCTGTATCTGGGCAATAGCTTTGCGCTTGAAGAATTTATGATTTCCACTTCTTCTTTAGATTATTTCCTCCACACTAGATCTTGAGAGATTTCCAGTTTTGTAATTTATGAGTAGCTGCTTGTAGAAAGTCAGGTACAGATTAAGATTTATCCGCTGGAAAGCACCTGTCATAAATTAAAAACTTCCTCTATAAAGATAAATCATGATACGAAATGAAGATTCAATTCATCTTCGAAATTTCACAGAAAAGTTTGTTTACGAGTCACCAGGCAATGCAATGTAAAAAGTATATTATCTTCATTTGTATATATGTATTGAAATTAAGATTTACTATTTTTACATGAAGTTGAAAAAACTGTTTCATATTGTAAAATTTCGACTTCCTTATTTTACATATATAAATATGCATGTGTGCAATATTATGTGGTTTCGCCAACAACATTTATCATTCCGTAAAAAAGTCTGCTAAGAATAACATATAGATTTATAATGTGATTTTATATTACATGTACACGGTGAAACGGTTACTGAATACAGGGGCAACAGTTGATTCATAAAACAAAAATTCATTTCGGAGGGAACTGTCATTTACTTTTGAGGTTAGAATTTTGTGGCCTCTGAAAATCAACTAAAAATCGTCACAACAATTTCAATTGTTATTTTGCTTTTCAAATTGTGAAATGTCCCCGCCGAGATGTTCAGTAGATGAACACCGAAAAAGCAAGTTTTATCCAAAAGAAGTTATTCACTTACCAGAAAATCACTTTTGAATGAAACGGTGTCACAATTTGACATACGATTTATAAAATACATTCCATGTATGTAATATATAAAACATTTTCTCAGCTCTTGAACCATAAAGATATTGAAGTATATGCCTTTTCACATGAAAACCCAACTTCGACGTACTGCTACCATTAAAAATACGGTTCGGAGCAAATCGTTTTAACTCGGTGTGTATTTGAATTGTGGAGACTTTTCTAACAGAATGCCCTATTTCGAAAATTGTCACTTGCCACCTTCTCCCGTCCCAAATGTAATAATTATATTACGAACGTAATAAAAATTGTATAAAAAAGGAGTGAGCAAGAGTATTTCAGGATTGTGAATAAATATTGTATATCTTGAACTCAAATTTTCCTCCAAAACTGAGGAACAATATTTTTTAATAAATAAAACATGATAATTATCATCTTATATGTTGTGGGCACTGCATCCGTATTTTCCTTCACCCATTTTCAACATTAAAATACATTTGATTAGAATTGAAGTATTTGTATATCTCAAAATTACAAGAAATTTCAAATCTAACATTTTACATTTTAAAATCACTTACGTTTGCCGCCTTTTTCATCCAAGATGGAGAAAAGAAGCGGTGGGTCCTTATTGGCTCAGTTTTTTTTACTTGCGCGTGACTAAACCATGTATTTATTGGATCATGACCATACCTTTTTGATGTTCGAGACGTAATAGACCTTTTCCTTTCAATTCGGAAACAGGTAGTGCACATGCGTGGCCGCCATGACAGTTCCCGCGAATTCAAAAGTTTCGGCCCTACTGTGTAAAATGTATGCAAAAGCAGAGTTTTTAATTTTTTTATTGTAATAAATTCGTATGTAGTGAAAGTTCAATGAATAATAGTGTTCAGTATGTAAAAAGTGATTAATAGGAAAGAAATATATTGCATGTATGGAAGCTCAGTGCAATATTTCTTGGTTATTGTTTCCAATGCGTGAGCCGCTTTAAGTGTAAGGCGTGCGAACACAACAAACATGACTGCAAAAGTACCATTCCCAGCAATAATTTTGAATGAAAAAGATGTGCCAGGAGCACAATTAGTGCCAGATTTAAGTTTTGAAGGGCACAGCAGTGCGCTGCTGGTTATGTTGCTGAGGTTATGTTTTGGTAAACAAACTTTGTTTGTGCTTTTTTATCAAAGTATCTCAGTGCTTAACGATGATAAATTCATAAATAATATGTATAATGATAATACTAGGATTACTCGTGAACTGAAATTTCGAGATGTATATTTTTTGTGTGAAAATAATAGGATAGCTGTCACAGGTTATGTTGTGGTAAACAGACTGTGTTTGTGTTTCCATACGGCAGTATTCATCGATAATAAATAACGAAAAAATTTATATAATGACAACAAAAGCAGTAATCTTCAAGTGAAGTTTCTATAGTTACAGATTTTTGTTTATAAGAATAAAATACCTTTCAGAAATGCAAACCAAAACTGTATGTTCGATAGGAGTAAGTGTGATGAATGGAAAATTCCAATTGAAAAACCAATTAGTTATTCACTTTTTTTTGTTCCAACATAAAGATTAATCTCGTATTATTTGTCAGGTAATTCCAGAACGCCAGGGAATGTCAGAGAAAACCTGACAGAGTTAGTGAATTCTCAATAAATTAAAGTTGAAATTAATTTTATCATTCCGGTTAAAAATCGCAACTTGGTCATCTTCATCTTCATCTTTTTTGGTTGAATTCAACTATTTAGTTGGAAGTGGAACTACTTTGTTGAAAATTCATTTATTTGGTTGATGTTCCATCGTTGTAATTGAAAACATTTTCCTTTATTCAAAACTTAATTATTTTATTAAAGATTATGTTTTCTAGATGAAAATTAATTGTTTCAAAAGAAAACTTAACTCGTACATGTTTGGTTAACAATTTATCTTCTTATGTTAAAAATTCAAATATTCTGTTTAAAATTCCTGTATTTGATTGAAAATTCGAATTTTGTGGAAGAATATTTAATCTTCTTGGTGAGTAATTCATGTTTCTGGTTGTAAATTCCTTTAAAAATTAAAATATTTGGTTAAAAATTCATGTACTTTGTTAAAAATTCATCTTATTGGTTGAAAATTGATATTTTTGGTCGAAAATGAGATTTTTCTTATTTAGAATTAATTTTTTAAACTGAAAATGTAACTTTCATTTTTTGTCGAAAATTGATCTTTTTTGATAGAAATTAATTCTTCTTGGTTGAAAATTATACTAATTCATTGAAAATGTAGCTTTTTTCGGTGCAAATTTAGCTATTTGTTGAGAATCCGTCTTTTCGACGTAATCTTTACTGCGACTACCACTTTTACACAATCCGTAGCAGCAGTTCTTATGCGCTCCAACTCCATTTTTTTTACAATTACTGGTATCGCTTTATCCTTTTCCATTTTCATTCATAAACACTCCGCTATACCATTTAAAACTTCAGTTTTTTTAAACAAAATACTGCATTTCCTCAATTTCCTATGCATTTGCAAGCAACAGAGCCGAAAATTGACAGGAAGGTCAATTTATTTTCGCGCATGCGCACAAAAAAATAATAATTGAAATGAAAAGGTCTATTAACGTTTTCGGACCTCACAATAATAAATACATTTATTTTCGTAGCGACATGCTCTTGACTAATATTGATGAATTATTAAAAAATGTAATTATTCTTCACTAATGTTTGAAAATCACGCCCCCCCCCCCCAAATTTTTTAAATGTAGCAGATAAAATTTCTAGGTCTACCACTTTTTTAATACAGATTGAAAGTTTTAATAAAATCGATTTCTATGAATTAGAGCTATTTTAATTAAAAAATTGAATTCTCTGTCAAAATTTTGTCCCACTAGTTTACTTTCTTTAAAAACAAAAAATCTCGACGGATATGAACCTATATTTGAACCCAGTGATCCTAACTTTGGCATGTTGAGCTACTGCGCTTGCCCGGTGCAGCGACCCTCATAGGTCGCTGTTGGCGGGCAATTCAAACCAGGTAGAATTAACCATTATTGAAATTAAATGAGATAATTAATATAAATTGCAAATAAATATTAGAAATTACATAATTTGTACTTTTAGGTGAGAAAAAAAATGATAATGCGTATATTTTGTAATTGATAGTTTATTTCTTCAGTTCCAAAGACTAATTTTTATTTCACCAATTAGCTTTTGAATAAACACATTTTCAACGTTAAATATAATATGTATCAATTTTTTCATAATTTAATGTAAAAAATTCCATTGCAAAAAACAAGAATACTAGATAATCGATTGTTATCGGAATCTACTCTCAAGGACGAGGTCTACATGTGTTTTCTCTTCCTAAATGTACAAAAGATAGTAATATTGTCAAACAAGTGATAACCATATACTCAAGATAAAATGTGTGTATTCAAATAAGAACTACAACACATTCAAGTTCCTACATGCATTTATAGGTTACATAAATATATTAAGGTTAAATATACAGGGTGTCCCAGACTCAAGTGTCCGGACTTATATAGCCGTATAAAAATGAAAATAATAAATAGAAAATTCCTTTTCCAAAAATCAGTTGAAGCTTTAGTTTTTAGCTATAAAACATTTACCCTGGCGGACCGAACGAACGGAGCGGATACGCTACAGCGTATCCTTATAGTATCCACATCGTATCCTCTCCGTATCATGCAAGAAAAACTCATTAAAAAAGAAAAATTAACATTTCACTTGCTGAAATTCTGATTCTACGTGAAATTTTGAGTTAAAAGGTCACTGAGTTATCGCAATAGCTTTTCTTGCAACATTAAAAACTTTTAATAAATATAATACTTATCGATGACGTGCGCTGAAGGCGACTTCAAACGCATCGTCATTCAGTAGCAGTTCATAGGCTTTATCCGTCGACGATGCATTTAAAGTCGCCTTCAGCCCACGTTATCGGTAAGTATTATATTTTTTTAAAGTTTTTAATGTTGCAAGAAAAACTATTGCGATCACTTCGTGACCTTTTAACGCAAAATTTCACGTAGAATCCGAATTTTAACAAGTGAAATGTTCATCTTCCTTTTTTAATGAGTTTTTCTTGCATGATACGAAGAGGATACGATCTGGATACTATAAGGATACGCTGTAGCGTATCCGCTCCGTTCGTGCGGTCCGACAGGGTAAGCTGGACCAATCAGGAGCGCCGTATAAACAGCCGTGTGTGCGTGAACGAGATTTCAACGCAGTGTTATCGAAGCGAGTGCAGATGTGGGGTTAGCGACAGGAGAACACAACGTTGGAATCCCGTTCACGCACACACGGCTGTTCATACGGCGCTCCTGATTAGTCCAGCTTAAATGTTTTATAACTAAAAAACTAAAACTTCAACTGATTTTTGGAAAAGGAATTTTGTATTTATTTCTTTAATTTTTATACGGCTATACAGGTTGTCCCAGCCTTAAGTGTCCGGACTTATATATATATATATATATATATATAGCCGTATAAAAATTAAAAAAATAAATCTAAACTTCCTTTTGCAAACATCAGTTGAAGGTTAAGTTTTTTAGTTATAAAATATTTAAGCTGTACCAATAAGGAGCGCTTTATAAATAGCCGTGTGTGCGTGAACGGGATTTCAACGCAGTGTTATCGCAGCGAGCACAGAGGTGGGGTTAGCGACGGGAGAACACTACGTTGGAATTACGTTCACGCACACACGGCTGTTTATACGGCGCTCCTGATTGGACCAGCTTAAATATTTTATGACTAAAAAACTAAAACTTCAATTGATTTTTGGAAAAGGAATTTTATTTTCATTTTTTTTTATTTTTATACGGCTATATAAGTCCGGACACTTGAGTCTGGGACACCCTGTATAAGTCCGGACGCTTGAGTCCGGGACACCCTGTATACATATATAGAAAATTCCAAAAATATTATGAATAAGTATTTCTAAATCTTTAAATAAACATTTTTCTCATTCAAAGACCCTTTAAAATTAAATATAAAGTTATCCTTTGAATTCAAAGAAAACATGCTATTAGTAACTAAATATACGCATTGTAATTTTTTTCTAACCTTACTCTGATATTAATGTGCACTTTATAATAATTATCTACTTTAATTTTAATAATTGTTAATTACACCCAGTTTAAATCGCGCGCCAACGCGCCGGGGAAGCGCAGTAGCTCAACATGCCAAAGTTGGTATCACTGCAATAAACTATGGTCTCGCCCATCGACATAAAAAATGGACCGATAAACCATGTGGGAAGCACTGAAATTGGCTTTAGAGAGAGAGAGAAAACATTTGAGGGATGAAACCTTCTCTTTCTATTCCAGGACTGTGTCAAGTGAAACGGATGCCCCTTTCTCTAAGCAAATTCATTGCAGAACACCAGGCCTCCATTCTTTTCTCATCTTTTAATGGGAACCTAATTATAAAATAACATTGAAATTCAATTAAAAATATTTCTATAATATGAAAAACAAAAATTTGTGTTACATAGGTACAATATTTTTATATTTTGAGGTTCAGTTTTTGTTGATACATTTTTTATTTTACTATTGAATAACTTTACTTACGTATGAAAGCATATACTTGAATAAACATATCTGTAACGCCCACAACCTGCACAGGCTTCCACCATTTAAAATATTTATAGACACATTGACTTATAATTTAAAAAACTGTGACAGGAAAATTATAAACAAAACACATAGTGGGGCATTCGCGATACAAAACACGGTCCTGTGCTTCATGAAGCTCCACCCATCGAAAATACTCTCGAGCAATTAGCTTCATCGAGAAAGAGAAAGTTTCACCCCTCAAATGTTTTCTCTCTCTCTAAAGCCAATTTCAGTGCTTCCCACAGGGTTATCGGTCCATTTCTATATGTGACCGCCAGTGGATCTCACGAACACGTCGCGTACAGCTGTGTGGTAAGTGGTGGGGCTTGCTTTCGTAGGCCTCTCGTTCGCTCTCCCCGTACGCTTATCATGCCTATGTTTGTAGCTTAATAACAAGAAGAGTAATTCACTTAAAAAATTTCTGATTACTGGAAATGAAAGAGTAACTCGGAAACTATCGATTGGCATAAGAAAATGAAAATCGATTTTTTCCGCATTAGATCCCTTTCTTCGTGGACGGTCACATATGTCGATGGTCTCGCCACGCGCAAGTAAAAAAAAGTCAACTAATCATGGTGGACTCCCATGGCAGATGAAAGCAGAAACTCAAGAGCGTGAAAGAGATAAATAGATCTATCCGTCTGTTTCTCTCTCATCAGTTTCCGCTTTCATCCACTGCTTTCATCTGCCATGGGAGTCCACCATCAGACGGCTCCCTAGTTAGGGTGTGTTCGAGAATTGACTGGCAGCACTAGTACTGCCAGTGGTTTTGTTAGGCGTTCGGAAACCGCTGACAGTGGAGACCACTGATCTCTATATAGTAACCTGGATTCGGTATGGGATAGGCAGTGATGGGTAAGTAAAATACTCGTGGTAATTTACTTGGTTTTCTACGGTAATTTACCTGGTATTTTACGTCATCAGTTTCCTACATGATGTAAATTACGTCTTGTTCTATATATGAGGGCGCCACCTCTGAGGCGGGAAATTGAAACCTCGAATCAGACAGCCAATCAGAGGTTTTCTACATGTATTTTACATATTCCAGGTATTTTACGCAAAATACCTCCTTTAGGTATTATACGTAAAAAACTTCCAGCTACGCGTAACTGCACATTCCTGGTTGACTTTATTATTTTTCAATTAACAATATAGGCATTGATAAAAAAAACTCTTACGCCCTTACGAATGCCAATACCAGAAATTATAAAAAGTGAGCTTATGCACAGTTCTACAGGTCCGCCATCTTGGCACGTAATTTACTAGGTATTTTACCTGTTTTCTACGTAAAATACTTCACTTAGGTATTTTACTTCAAAATCCTCCAGTTACGCGTAACTGCACATCCCTGGGGATAGGCGAAGTTGTGACGAATTGAAAGCCGTGGCGGCCATCTTAGACATTGACTTTTGTAGCAATTCAGTATGGCCGCGAAGTTCAGAAAATGTGAATCGTAACAGTGTACGTCCAGGATTGAGTGATTAAATTTGCAAATTTCATAAATGTTGAAAGTGCAATTGGCCTTTTTTCAAGATGATTATTTGTGCGTTTTGTGGTGAAACGAAAAGGAGCGAACTCAGGTCTTTTCATAGGTGAGTACAAAGCCATGCACAATATTAATTTAAGGTTAAGATTGATTTTTATGTACTTTTCGTTCCCCTTTAAATAAAAGATTTACTTTTAACTGTGTACAATTAGATTATATCATGTCTTTTTATCTTTTTCTCAGTTTCCGCATAAGTAGCTCATAGAATAACATCTTTCTGCAACAAAAAGTTAATTGTAAGTCTTTTTGTATCTTGTAGTACATAACCCTTCACGGGGTAAAATAATAATAAATAATTTCTGTTGCTTATATCATGTACAGGTTTAGTAGAACAGATTTCGTCCTCCGAAAAATTCGTCTTTTCGGCTTTAAAGATAATTTGTTTCTGGTTGATTTTAAAACTTTTTTCTTCAAAAACTCGACTGTTTTGTTTGGTGAAAATACATTTTTTTTAAAAGTTCGACTTTTTGGGTTGAAAATTCTTCCCTTTCAGTAGAAAATCTTTTTTGGTAGGAAATTCAACTATGTTCTTTAATATTTAGTATATTTTGGCTTTAAATTTGAGCTTTAAATCGAAGCAATTCAAATTGTTTCATACTGAATTGAATATGGTATTTACGTAAATTTGACTAAAAATAATTTATCCCACTATCATTCCTCCATTTTCGTGAAAAACAGCCTATTTACGTGGTTCAAAGTTCAACTACGTCACTAAAAATTCTAATTTTTTTAATATTTAGAAAATAGTAATAAACAATTTATATTGCTTATTTCATGCGCAGATTTTCTTTACAAAATGAAGGGGGACTTTTGGAACGCTGGCTACGTAACATTGGCTTTAATTCAAATTTCGAAATTACAAAGAACACGACATTATACTCTGATCATTTTGAGAAAGAATGCCTTGTAGACAACAGTGCTGCTAATAGGTTGAGACTGAAGGAAGGAAGTGTCCCAACTATATTCGGCAAATATTATCTGCAATGTGTCTTTTGCAATAACGTAAAAAAAACCTGGCTGCCAGAAAGCATTTCGCAAGTTAGTAATATTGTTTAAACCTCGTATGCTGCAGGTTTCCAGAAGAAAACTAAAATTTGTGAATAAAATTTAATATTCTTTATTTCGTCGTAGGTTTCCTCTGAAAAATGCTGAACGAATGCAGAAATGGAGCGAGACGATAGGACAGGAAAATTTAAGTATCAATGCAAGAAGTCTGGTGTGCAATGATCACTTTGAGAAGAAGTGTTTTTTCTACAGTAATGGTTATGTACGCTTAAGAAACTACGCACATCCCACCATATTTTCGGATATAAGTA
>CAKNXH010057563.1:74246-132627 GCA_932178445.1 Andricus quercusramuli | reverse complement strand
TTTAGCAAATTCTGTCGGACACAGCCGGAAAAATTTGTCATTCGGTATAATGAAATCACGCTCCAAAATTCATCTAAATCGATTAATACCGTGCTTCTACGGTTTGATAACATATTGATGTATTTGATATTGATAAATCTTTGATAAATTATCAAATTTCGTCAACAGAGGTATTTAGTGTACTAAATACGAGTTTGGAGCAAATAATACAAATTCGAAATGATGGATCAAATGTGGAAAATGTCAAAGTAATTGAAAATTCGTTTTCGTTCACAGCGTAGATACTTTATTTGAGCAGATCTACTGGCTCTAAGCCTTCCTACTTTCGCTGACGTTATGAGAAATTTTTTATTCATTTAGCAGGAATACAAGGCTAAGCTTGGCGGAAAAGAATAGTTATTTCCTGATATTGTTAAATCACCGATAACCTACCGCAATGGCATGTGGGAGGGGGGTATGTGAGACTGCGAGATTTATGTGAATATGGGGCCGAGAGGGTAAGTGAGAGAAGACGACTCTTTAGTGCTTTTTGGCAGGAGTCGCTATTTTGTTATCCAGCAATCCAGCAATAACAATTTTGTTATCGCAATTCCGTGCGGGATGCTTTTGTGGATAGTTGGGGGTGGCAAGCGAATCATCTTCATGCCCTCCTTTTGGGTAAGCTGCTTCCACGCTTCCAGGTCCTTCATAGCGAGACTGGGAGTATTTGGCAACGTAATGGTTATGTAAGGGGGGTGGGGGGTGTCGGAAGGGAAAGGTTGGAAACCTGAAGCAGCAAGAAGTGATTGATAAATGGGCATTTGACCTAGATGGGGCTGTCGCGAGTGCGTTAGAGTGACTAGGTAGAATAGAATAATCTGCCGTGTGACCATGGCACTAGCCGGGTAGCCGCTCTCTTAGAGCGTGGAGAAGGAGTGAAAGTCTCCAGGGAGTGACCTATGGGTATAAAAACCACATCTGGGTCCTGGGCGGAAGTTGAAGGCAGATTTACAGAAGCTAGAGATGAGTTCATGGCTGGCTGCAGGGTAAGGATGTGGGTCGAAATGCTGGCTCTTGGCGAATACCAGTTCCCAGGGGTAGATGGTGGGCCCTCGGTTGATGGTGTACTAGGTAGCACGAAATAGAATTTGGGGGTTGGGTTAGCCATTGGGGTTTCCTTCCTCAGAGCACTGGATAGAAGAGGTGCGGAGGAAAAGGTGCCGTTCTCGATATCGCTCGAGAGAAGCGAAACTGTGTGCGAAATTTTCCGAACACGAGTTGGCGGAAATCCGGGGAAAAAGGTGCTTCGTGTTTCTTAACGTGTATTTGCAGTACCGAGTGGTGAAGGTGGATGAGTCAAGGCGCGTGGCCTTGTCCAGTTGATTCCGTCGCGGGGCATTGTTTGTCATCGAGCACGGAAAATGGAAGGAAAATCGCGAGAAACAAAAAGAAAGAAGAAAAGGGGCCGACAAACGCGACAAAAAATTATAAAAAGGGTCAAAGATTCGACGAAGCAGAGAGCACACCAATATGGTACGGACCCCGGAGCAAGTTAAGATTTCTTCTCAGGACACGAACTCATTCAGTTACTGAGTCCTAAACGGAATTGGATACACTCGAGCGCGACACTCAATCTGGTACTAAAATAGTGAACAAAATAGTGATGAAGTGAAATGAAACACTCACAAAATTTGAAAGAACCACAGAAGAAGAGAAAAGAACGCACCGTAATGATAATGGCAAACAAAATATAATGGTGATAAAATTTTAAAAAATAGATGTACTCACAAACAAAGATTAAACGTAAGCTCGGAGAAGTTAAAAGAAAGCGGCTATTCTGGATCGTGTATTCTTAATCGCTGTCGGGAAGCGTATGTTTCGACTGGTTCACTCACTGCCCACAGGCAGCTCAAATCCCGCATGCCTTTAACTTGGAGAGTCGTGAAGAGACCACGAGGCTCTGCTTGGCTGCTGCAAAACGAGTATTATACAGGGTGTCCCAAAGTTCGCGCATAAGGACCACTTAGCCCAAATACTGGTGAAAACCCAAAATAATATTTTATAGCTCAAAAATGTTGAATATTCATTATTTTTTTAAGTAAAGAAAGTCAAAGTGGGCCAATCATGTTGCTTCTTTCAAAGGTAGGCAGTATTGCTTTAATTTGAAAAAAATCCTCAACAGCAACTCAATTCACGCTAAACAGTTTTCTCGTTCACAACAGTGACATTTGAAAACAAGTTTGATGGTTTATTATTCTTCAAATCATTTCACGCTCCGACGTTGCGAAATTGTTTTCAAAGGTCACTGTTGTGCACGAGAAAACTGTTCAGCGTGAATTGGGTTGCTGTCGAGAAGTTTTTTGAAAATTGAAGCAACTGCCCAACTTTGAAAGACGCAAAATGATTGGCCAAGTTTGACCTTTTTTATCTAAAAAAATAATTAGTATTCAACATTTTTGAGCTATAAAATATGATTTTAGTTTTTCACCAGTATTCGAGCTATGTGGCCCGTATGCGCGAACTTCGGAACACCCTGTATTATGAGTATTATGTATGAGTTTTTATTATTATTATTTTTATATTTTCATATCAATGAGCAGGTATTTGTTTTATGTGGAAATTGGGTTTTGCCAATTGCATCAAATCACGACATTTTCGGACTCACTGGTCGAGAAAAATCGATTTTACTTCCGTGTCTGTCTGTCTTTGTCGTAAGCGAAGCGAGACACGTATGCAGCGCGCGACGAGAATGCGCATTACTCGCCACTGGATGCTTTCTTAGAGCTACCATCTGCCACTCCACAAGTTTTTAGTCGTCTGCTTCCTGATGGTCTAGGAAATTTCTTACAATGCGTCAGGTCTTCTGTCTTGTGCAGCCGTCGGTTACGGACGTGTCTCGATTCGCTCCGCTTCAGTTTTCTGAGATTCCTTAAGAATCTCAGATTTTTCTGTATATAAAATTGGTGTGTCGTGAAAGTGCTTTTGGCCGGTTTGTTTTTGACTTTTAACTATTCGTTAATTCGTTTAACTGTTTCTAATCGGTGCAAGCTTCTAAAAAAAAGTAATTTTCATTACGTTTCAATTACGATACCATGGGAGCGTGTCCAGAGTGCAAAGTAGTGATTTCAAGAGGTAGTCCTGAGGTTATAGCCTGTATAAAGTGTGGCAATCGCTTCCATTTGACCTGTGCTAATGTTGGTATCGCAAAAAAACTTTTGAAATGAAAAAAGGACAGATTGAGTATGTCTGCAAGGGATGTAGTTTTTCGACTACTACTGCCACCTCTACGGCAGCTAATACCAACTCTGCTGCCAATGATGAAATTAGTGATTCTCGTGACGTCGAAAAGGTAAATTCCGTGCCCTCTACTCCCACTTCCGTCAATGCACCTGCTCTACCTCCGGCTCTCGTTGACCTTTTACGTCAAGTGGTCTCGGAGGCCCAAAATGAGATTTTGACGAGATTGAGTGAATTCGAAACCCGACAACAGGTTTTTAATGAGAATTTAAACTCTACCCTTCTAGAAATAATGACTGACCTTTCTAATAACGCTCGTCGTATTGATACGCTTGAAGCCGTCTCTAAAGTACAAAATGAGGAAATTTGTACTGCTCAAAAGGAAGTTAAGGACCTTAAGTGGTTGTTCTTTAGCATGCGCAGAATGTTAATGAACAAGCAGCTTTACATACTACGCTTGAAATTCATGGTCTTCCAATGAAGCCAAACGAGGACCTTATGACCAACGTTGAGTCAGTTGCCAGGGCTCTTTATCTACCAATTGCCAAGAATGAAGTTGTCAACCTCTACCGAATCATCAAAGCACCATCTCTCACACAACCCACTATCCCTCCGATCACTGTATTTAAGTTCAGCCGCCAAGAACTACGAGATAAAATGATAGAAAGACGTAAAGTCAAGAGAGATTTTTCTACATCGAATATTGGATGGACCGGAAATGAGAAACGCTTCATTTACCTTCGTGAGGCCTTAACGCCACTCAACCAGAAAATATATCTGTAGAGGGACTTCAATAGCAACCGTGGGCTAAGTGCAATATTTTTTTAACCTTCCTCCGACTAACCTTAGCATTAATTTTAAAGAGGTACTGAAATTTCTTTATGATATTATTATTGTTTGCTAATTTGATGCCCGTCGGTGAATATACCTCCAAATTTTTTTCTGATTTTCATACCTTGTATGTATGTATCTTCAGATAGAAAACTTGATCTCATATTCAAACTAGTAGCTTTAAATCTTGCTCTTGGTCTTTTTTGAGAATAATTGTATAATATTTGGATTAATTGTGTACCTTGGATACCTTAAATGTTCTCATTTCATCCTAATATTCATAGCTCTCCGGATATCCGGATATAGGTTTACGAAATCATGTCCACTTTTGTTGAGGATTTGTCTAGAGACATACGTCACTGTTTTCGACACTGTTTATTATCCCTCTTGTATCTTTTTTATTTGTACTCATTACCGATTCTCTAAATTGAATTGTAATCACTTAGTTTAAGGTGTGTTGATAATTGTTCTCTGTCTCAGTCAATTTTTACGCCTGCTGCGTGAGTTTTTTATTTTTAAATGGTTTTTTAATGAAATTTTTCTCCTAATATATCCATGGATACCTTGAGCATTTGTCATGTGAACGCCCAGTCCCTCTTGGCACATTTTCTAGAATTCAAGCATTTCTTCAGTACATGTTCCTACCATATAATAGCTGTTTCTGAGACTTTGTTAACTCCAAATATAGCCTCTGGTCTCGTAACAATTGACAACTATTCGCTCTTTCGAAGAGACAGAGAAGGGAGAAGGGGTGGTGGAGATTGTCGTTTCCTGCATGATAGTCTAAGTGGGACCGCGGTTGATGTGAGTCCAGTAGCTACTCATCCCACAACCGAGTTTCTGTTTGTTGAAGTAAAATCAACTTCTGATAATGTTTCAGGGGGAGTGGGCTATAAACCACCCAATGCCTCCTATAGCACTGAGCTAGAATCGATAATTTTTTCACTTTAAATTCAAAGTCAACCCAAAGACTAGTGCGAAATCTTTCTAAAATTGATGAACATACATTCCACGAACATCTAATGACGTACGATTGGAAAAAAATATTACTAGATAAAAATATAAATAATAAAATCAACGCTCTGACTAATTGCCTAGTAACCGCACTCAACAAATTTTCTCCGCTACATGTTCCTAAAAACTTTGATAAAGCTGCCCCCTGGATCACATCTGAAATTTAAAATCTGATGAGGGAACGTGATGGCAAGTGCCGACTTGCAAAAAGAACAAACAGCAGTATAATACCAGCTCAATTTCGTAAACTCAGGAACCTAGTTTAAACTAAGATTAGAGATTGGTTCAATCAATACAATTATAATGAGATTGCACACAGAGACAAAAAGAGGACATTTGGCAACTCCTTAGACGTTTACACCTAATCCCGCCCAAGCACGAATCTATAGATAGTAATTTTCCGCCTGATGCCTTTTCAAAGACTTTTTTTACATTCTCAGTTCCAGACTTAACATCATCATCTTCCACTACCTCTCTTAATTTATCATTTAATGACTCTGACTTCTTTTTCGATGACATCACGCCTGAAATACTTTTTGAAAAAACACTTGAAATGAAATCAAATTTTATTGGGAATGATGGAATATCAAT
Source organism: Andricus quercusramuli (assembly GCA_932178445.1). Lineage (NCBI taxonomy): Eukaryota > Metazoa > Arthropoda > Insecta > Hymenoptera > Cynipidae > Andricus > Andricus quercusramuli. Next base: position 126,975 of record CAKNXH010057563.1, on the reverse strand, counting down.
CAAAATGATTAAACTTGCCCTTCCAATTATCTTTCCTATCCTATTTCATATTTATAATGCTTCCCTTCAGGTCGGTATTTTCCCAGATATCTGGGAAAAGGCGGTTATTTGCCCAATTCCTAAAATTTCCAAACCTAAAACCCCGAAAGACTTCCGGCCAATTTCTATTTTATGTGCACTCTCTAAACCACTCGAAAAAATTGTTCACTCGCAACTTTCCAGATTTCTTGAATTATCTAAGGCCATTGACCCGATGCAATCAGGTTTTCGTGCTAAACATAGTACTCTTACTGCTTCCCTTAAGGTAACGACGGATCTCAAATTAGCCATGGATAACAGGGAGATCACGATTGTTGTTCTGTTTGATTTTTCGAAGGCTTTTGATACGGTTAACCATGAATTACTCCTACAAAAGTTGAAATCTTTTAACTTGTCAAACTCCGTAATCAAATGGTTTCAGTCCTATTTTAATTCCACAGGGCTCCATTCTGGCACCCCTCCTCTTCAATTTGTTCACATCTGACTTCGGCAGTGAACTTCAACATTGCAGCGACCACAAATATGCTGATGATTTCAAAATTTATTTATCGGGTCCAATTTCTACGCTAAGTGGATTACTTGTTTTAGTCCAGGAGGATATTGATCGTGTGATCCTCTGGGCCTGGAAGAATGGACTTTCTCTTAACTCGGGCAAAACTCAGGCAATTGTTGTTGGACCTACTTCATCTCCGTCACTTGAAACTTTGGCATCCTTTCCACCACTTCGTATCGAGAATCTCGCTATCCATTTCTCGGAAGTAGTTAATGATATGAATCCAAGCGAAATTTGGAGCTGAACTCCAAAATACAAATTTTTCGGAGTAACTCCAGAATTTGCCTCTCTTTTTTTTCCTTTCGACCGTTGTCTTCAATGAAATTTCGGAAAATATTGTTTTCTTCGGTCTATCGGTCCCATAGGTAGTTAAAGATCTGGGATATTTTTATAATCGTACCTTGTCTTGGAAGGAACAGGTACAGAGCATTTCGAGGAAAACGTACAGTATCCTACAGCAACTATATAGGAATAAGGACTCTTTACCTACCTCTACTCGAATACTCTTGGTTAAGAGTCTAATCCTGCCCCACTTCGACTGCGGTTGTTTGGTATACGATGGTTTGTCCGACGATTTTAATTTAAAGCTCGAGCGTGCATTAAACGCTTGCGTCCGCTTTATCTACAATTTGCCTAAATACGAACACATAACTCCATACAGAAATAGGATAATCTGCTTAATGTTGCTAAGAGAAGACAATTTTTTATGGGTAATTTGCTCTATACTATTTTTCAGAACAAAGCTCCGGAGTATCTATTTAACCTGTTCCAATTTGTAGACAGAGACCTTCCAGCACATTCTAGGCTTCGGGAAAGACATAAAATCCTTAAGATTCCTTTTCACAGAACATGTCAGCTTCAAAGAGTATTTATAGTAAGAGGTGCCCGGTTATGGAATAAAGTTCCATACGATATTAGAAATGCACCTTCCCTGTATCATTTTAAGAATCTCTTTTTCAAATATTTGTACAATACTTCTAATCCAACTCTTGAAATAACTCACTGGTAAAATATCATTTTTAGTTCTCGAATATTTCATCCTCGAATTTTTTTCTATATTCATCAACTTTTGCAAATATTTATTTCTTATACAAACAGTTTGTCATTCTTCATTTATGCCTTAAGATGCACAGAAAGCTACTAATTAATTACTCACTCGATTTCAATTACTACGCAATAATCTTATCACTAATCTGATACTTACTCTGAGGTCGACCCTGCTTATTTATTTAAGTTAGTTTATATATTAAATTATAAGATTAATTAAGTATACTGCCGATCAGTGCCCGCACAAATTTGTAATGACCTTGTATATCCTGTACCTTAGAGGGCTATTTAGCCCTAGGGACTTTTTTGAATAAAAACAAATACAAAAGTATTCAATAAAACAGCTTTCTAAGCTACCGCCAGTACCCTACTGACTCCTAAATGCTAAAGATGTTCATAGCGTCTTGCGTGTAGTGATCCGTTTGGATAGTAACCTCCCAATATATGTATTTTTCGTTTTCTAAAACGGGTCATTACGCGTAATCATTACGTAATCCGCGTCCCAGATTGCATTGTAAAGCGCAACAACTTGCTTGCTGTTAAAATAGTCTCGCAACTGTATGACTTGTAACTTACACAGTTTCTTGACAACTAAAACGCCCCTACTCCCTCTATGTCGTGGCAAAACTACCCTTTCAATCGTCGAATTACTGTGGTGCATTCTTTGCTTCTTCATTTTTACGCGCATGGGTCTGGTTAACCTTTCAAGTTCGGTGTTCGACCATTTGATGAGACCAAAGGAATACGTGAGGATATGGGTGGCATAGGTGTTTATTACATTGATCTTGTTTGCCGAGTCAAGAGAACTCCACAGAACCTTCACATATCCTCGTCTTAATGCTTATTAATCTATTTACCCTTGGTTGTCCATAATCAAAATACTTGATACTTGTATCCCAAATCATCAATGGATGACTTAGAAAATCGATGATGCGTAGTCAGATTTTGTACGTGTTTAAGACTTTAAGCAAATAGTCATGTGGTACGGAAGGAAACGCTTGCTTGTAGTCAATGTATGCCATGTGCAAGTTTATTTGATGTTTACGAGCTTGCGTCATAGCAACAGCGCCTATTCTGGCTATATCCTTACTGCCTTGTAAGTTTTTACATCCTTTTTGTTCTTCTGTAAGGATGTCATTCTCGTTGCAGTGACAATTCACATTATTTGCAATGATATCTGTGAGGCGTTCATAAATTGTTGGAAGTCAGGCTATCAGTCGAAATTCAGATGGACTTTGAGCGTCTCGTGTTTTAAGTATCATATACGCAGTAACTTTGAGCCTAAAGCCTGGCATCAGATCGGGGTGTTTGATGATCTTCTGAAAACACCTTGCCAATGCAGAATGAATATTCGTCAGGTACTTGTACTACAAAATTATGCGTCATATCTGGAGCTGAAGCTTTCCAGTCACTTACCGTGTTCAAAACCGCTGAAACATCTTAATCTGTGAACTTAGTCAGCTCCGTTCCAGGGTTATTGCTTGCTCTTGATTTCTCTAGTGGTAACCACGCAGCGCGAAATTTCTTGTGTTCGTTTTCTCCCAAACACTCGACCAGTAGTTATTCACGGCTTCCAATTGAAGGACTCATGCGTCTTGCTGGTTATTTTGCTTTAGGCTCAGTTGATGGTAGATCCTTCTTTCATCTGCCTGAATGGTTCGATTTTGCTGCCTTCTTGTTCAAGAACACACCGTGAAGGGTCCGCACTTCTCGGTAGTGTGGGGATCTTAGTCGCATCACTACAATGACCCTGACATATATAATATTCAATTATACCTTGGGTATAATTATGCATTATACAAAATCAACTTTGTCATTATAATAATGTCACCAAGGGACCCACTAAAAACCACCATCCATTCCTTCTTGACAAAAATCCCCCCGGAACCGCTTTCGCATTACTTCAGGGGGTGCAATTTCTTCGCATGCTAGGACTTTTTCTGGTTTTCTTTTCATTGACACCTTGTCCTAACCAGGATGTACGCATCGTCTTCAGTATGTGCGGTGGTACCTCACATCAGGTTTGTCAGCTTTCGACATGCTGGCCGGGGGTGTAGGTTGGACTGCCTCTGCTGGTAACTTCTTCCTCCCCCTAACTGCACGCATCGTCCTCGTCAGCGGAACAGATGTCCCGCATCGGGCTCGTCGGCCTTCGGCAGCTTAGGGCTTGGGTGGTTTTCTTGCTAGTATGTCTGCTTGTGCGTCCTCAGTCCTCAGTGCGTCCTCAGCGGAGAATGGTTTCAACATAAGTAGAGACTTTGTTGCACCATTTCTCGCTTTGAAGCATGACCCCGACAATATTGTCAGGCGTTATATCTCCAATCTTGCTTTCTAGCCTATGTTCAAGTTCGGCCCAGCGTTCGCACTCAAAAAGAGTGTGTTTCGCATCGTCGGCTTCCGCCTCGCAATACCCACACTTTGGGTTGCTGACTTTTCCTCTCTTGTACAGATAGTTACGGAAGTAACCGTGTCCCGAGAGGAATTGCGTCATGTAGAAGTTGGTTTCTCCGTGTTTGCGGTCCAGCCATGCGCTCACCTGTAGGATCAACCTTTCGGTCCTTCTTCCTCGGTGATCATTGCTCCAGCGTTGTTGCTATCGTTCCATGGTGGCTGCTCTGGCTTCGTCTTTAGCTGTAGCTTTGGTCACGTCGGATCTCCTGTGGAACACTTTCTTCTTCTCCTGGGCTAGAAGATCAATCGGTATCGTCCCCGCGATTACTAGAATCGCTGGTTCGGATACCGTTTGATAAGAGCACACGATTCTGAGTACGCCTCTTGGCTGTACCGCTGCCAAACGTCTCCGGTATGTCTTCTTTGTCAGTGCATCTGCCCATATTTCCGCTCCGTAAAGCATTATGGTCTGGGTCACTGACATTAGCAGTCGGCGCTTGCTGGGTCTCGGGCTATTTACGTTGGCCATGAGTCTGCTGAGTGCCGTCGTGACTACTGCTGCCTTGCTAGCTGCTTGCCTGATGTGTTCCCCGAATGACAGCCTGTTATCCATCCATATTCCGAGATGTTTGATAGCTGGTTTAGCTGTAACTGTAATTGGTATGTGCTTCCTCGTTACTATCACCAGCTCCGTTTTCTCCGTAGCCAGATCAAGTCCGTGGTCCTCTATCCACCTGCTCACGCGTCGCATCACCTGGTTCAGATTCTATTGCAGCTCCTCCGTAGATCTCGCTATAATTACCGCTGGAATATCATCTGCATACCCACTTAGATATGCGTCTCCCGGCATTCCTATCCTTAGGATCTCGTCGTAAGACACATTCCAGAGGTCAGGGCCAAGGATTGAACCCTGAGCTGCTCCGGCGGTAATCTGTTTTTTCCTAGGGCCTTCTGTTGTATCATATATCAAGTCTCTATCAGCAACATAGCTTCTCAGCATACGTATGAGGGACTCTGGAGTCTTAAATCCCTCCAGCGCCTTAATCATCTCTACCCATCTGGCCGAGTTGAAGGCATTTCGCACGTCTAGCGTTGCCAGCAGAATAATTTTCCTGGTGTATCGGCTTTCCTCCTGTACTCGCTCTATGGTGTCCACTACCTCTTGGACTGCGTGTATCGTAGACCTTCCTTTCCTGAACCCATGTTGTCTCTCGGACAGATCACCTCCTGCTTGGACAGCCGCCAGTAGGCGAGGCTTCAACATCTTCTCCATGAGTTTCCCGGTTGTATTGAGCATACACAGTGGGTGGTAAGCAGAGGGGGAATTAGGATCTCCTTTCCCTTCTCTAATCAGGACTAACCTTTGGACTTTCCACTGTTTGTGGAATACTCCAGCTCGCAGACAGCAGTTCATCATGTTGAGCAGCATCTGTGGGCAAATGCGTGCTACAACTTTCAGGACTTCCGCTGGAATCCCATCAGGTCCTGGCGCTTTTTTGTTCTGCAGGGAGGTCACAGATTCTATCAGTTCCTCCTCGCTGAAGAGTGGGATCTCCGTTAAAGGGGTTCTGTAGCTGTCCTTCTCTCTTGTAGGATGTTTCGGAAAGAGCACGTCGACGATGTTCCTCATGGTTTCCGCTTCCATTGATTTACTCGCTGAGAGGGCCCCGAGCTTCCGGGTCACAATTTTGTAACACAAGCCCCAAGGTTCATCGTCCACTTCCTGGCGCAAGTTTCTCAAGCTCTGGCGTTTGCTTTTCTTAATAGCCTTGCCAAGTTCTTTCTTGGCCAGCTTGTACTCCTTAGCACCTCTTCCCTTCTTCCTAGTCGCCTTTCGCCTGCGTTTGATGTACTCTCTTCGCAGATCTGCTATTTCACCATTCCACCAATAGGCTGATGTTCTGTTATTGTACCCCTTCTTCCGAGGCACCGAGCCATCACAGGCTTGGTTGAGTATCTGCATGGTAGCTGTCACTAATTCTTCCGCCTCCATGTCAGTTTTCCCCATCAGGCTGTTTTGTTCTCTGACAATCGTCAGGAGTAGTTTCTCTTCGTCCAATTTAGCAATATTCTACCTTTTGGGATTGCGATGCTGCATATTGGCTCCCGTCTTTACTTTGATATTGAAAACTATATACTGGTGGTCGCTTCCCGTGAAGTCTTCTAGGACCTCCCAGTTCTCGATGAGGGGGGCCATTCCCTCCGTAGCTAAGGTGATGTCCGGGATCGTACCTACGTTTCCTGCTCGTCTGAATGTTGGCGTTTTGCCTGTATTCATGACCAGCAGGCCCCGTCTTGCAGCCATCTCCAGTATTTGTTTTCCCCTCGAGTCTGATTTCGGCATTCCCCATTCTACCGCTCTGGCATTGAAGTCTCCTGCCGCTATCACTCCTCCTTCTGTTTCTTCTATGAGGTCTTCTAAATGATCCAATTTTCCCTGGAATTCCTGGATACTCTCGTTAGGCGTGAGGTAGCAGCTCACGTACGTGACACCTTTGCTCTTGATCCAGACGTATCCGTCTCCTGAGCCATGGCTTTCAATCGGCACTATCCCTTGGTTTCGTACCCAAATGGCTGCTGTTCCAAGTTTGTCCCGAAACCATGTTGTGGTGTCCCTATCCGTGTACTGCTCGCTAGTAATTAGCAAATCAGCTTTCCAGTCCAGAACTAATTGTTCTAGAAGGTCATTGGCTAATTTGCTTCTATGCATATTAGCTTGAATGACTCTCAAGATACCCGGGTGCGTTTCGCTTTGTCAAGTGCCTGTCTAAAGACTGTGCACCCTCCTCTCCCCGGTATATGATTGAGATTCTCCGGTCTTGGTTGCATACTGTTGCAGAGCACACAGTGCATTTCGGACATACGAGCCTTTGCCTGATGTCCACCCATACCACATTGGAAACAAAGGCCGCTGCGGTCCGGCCCTTTACAATCTCTTGATTGATGTTCATAACCTAGACACCTGAAGCATCGATCAACGCGTGCTCTCCCTCTCACTTTGCTATTTATCCATCCCACTTTGATGCGGGCGGTTTCCAGCAGTTTGTTTGCCGCTTCCTTGCTGAGTTCTGCTATAGCCAGGACCTGCTCTCTCCTGTTGGGCTTCGTTATCGAGACCTTTGCGTCTCCTGCTTTATCGTCGTGATCTCTTTTCAGTGCTGTCTCCACATCCTCCTTGGTTGTCACACAGTCGAAATCTAGGAGCTCTAGTGTGATTTTGGGAACCAGATTCATGCGCCGGCTTTATTAGTACCGCTTCCCGGCGCTGTTTGCTGCCAGGTTTCCGGTGTAGCTTCTTCTGCTTGTCGTTTGCCCTCCTTTGTTTAGTCTACCCCTCGGCTTGCTGCTGTTTTTTCGGTCTTTCAGACTTCTTCTGCCTCCTAGTCACCTCCGTCCACGCAGGCGGTGACGTGCGGTCATTTTTCCTCTTTTCCAACGGAATTGCACCCTGACTTTCCGTTGGGGTTGGGTCTCTATTATCTCATCCAATATTGTTGGTGTCAATGTCTCGATGTACCGAGGGTACAAAGGCTGGGTCAAAGACTGAATTCGTAGACCTAGTTCTGAGGGCTAATGTTCTAACGGCTGCCATAGCTCCACGGTACACAAGAGTTTGCACACATAACGCAGTTAGTGTTGCTTTTTAAATGCACGGGTGAAACCTTGCTGTTCAGGTGTTTCATTAATGCACGCAGATCCTTTGTGATGTACATCCTGGGCAGGGAATGCTTTTATGTTCGTTCTGCATGCCGGAACTCTAGTAAAGTACGACTAAAATTTCTTTCAAGATGCTGTAGCTTTTCTAGGATTTCGTTTTCACATCAACGTTATTTGTGCCCGGATGTGGTTCTAGTGAATCTGGTACTTGATGTTCACTATCTCTAGCAATTATGGCTTCAGTTTCAATCATGTCTTCGTCATCCACATCTTCCAGAGGCAGTTCATCAATAGGAAGCTGCTGTTTCACGTTCATCTTGGTGGCAGCTATTTCAACAGCCGAAAGCAATCTGTTACAGATATTGAACGTTTTTGTTCTACTAGATTCTGCTCGTTTATTCTTGCGGCTAGCTCCAGGTACTTAAGTCATTACATCTCTGTTCATATGTTGCCATTGTAGTCGCCTTCTTGGTTGCTGAACCTCTGCTTATACCTCTGGTTCAATCAGGCTATCTGATTCTGGAGGATGTGGTGGTACTGGATCATCATCAGGTTGCGCAAGAACATCAATTGCTGCTGCATCAACTCCAACTTGCTGTATGTGAGGATACTTTACAGCAAACTTCGCCCTGACTTTGTATCTCTTTTGGCTTTTGGTTTCATACATCGCAGTTCCACGAATTCCTCCTTTAATTGAGATATCCCACGGTATTTCTGTTGAGGTAGTTGGCTGCAAATTGCTCACGCTAGCTATCAACACCGTCTCGCATGCCGTGACCACCAGCGGCGACTCCAGGGGCACCCGACGATCCTTGGGAAGCGAAAAGCGTTTCAAAATATTTAAAAGACTCTCCATGACAATTTATGGGTTTTGGTGCTTCTCTTAGTACCTTTCCTCTTCGTTCTCTGTGTGTCTGGAATGGGGAACCCTACCAGTAGCAATGCTAGAGCCAACATCGCCGTTAATGTCATAAGAGGAAAGATCAAGCTCTACCGCAACGCTAACACGAAAACACCTTCGGTAGGGCTAATCATTTAAAAAAATGCAGTCAAGTGATCTAGTAAGAGCAGTCTGCCTAAGTAGACATATCATGCTAGCCCTTGTTTTTTACCCCACCATCCACGGTCTGATTGCAGCCAAGTGATTCTTATAATTTAATATATAGAATTCCTGAAAAAAACAACAAGAATTCAACGATCGAATTTGGACAAACACCACAAAATGCTCCTATTGCAACTCCTAAAAAACAAAATAAAAAAATTTGTTTCTTTGGATAAAAATCAAAAAGAGGAAAGAAAAATGAGAAGGCAACCAACCACATCCCGTTCCTTCTCTTTTTTATTTCTTTCTTCTTTTTTATTTTTACTATTATCAAATTACAATAAAAAAGCATGCAAATGTACATTACCAACGTTTCGATGCTCACACAGCACCCTTATCAAGGCAAGGAAAAGAAAACAGGTGACAGGGTGGAGCGGCGAGCAAGCGGCGACGTTATCTCTTCGATACCTGAGATCTGAATCCGTCACCACAATCAGGAAATAAGAGAAAGTCAAGACTCATGAAAACTAAATGTAATTAATCAAATTTGAATAACTTTTGTTTAATCTATCTAAATCAGTTTTTAAATTTATAGAGGACCTATTTTGTTTTTTAATATAAAGCAATTCCATGAATTCTCTCTTTCTCTCATTACTTTCACTATGTAAAATTTCAACATTATCCCAGTGAAACTCATGGTCAACATCAAAAAAACCTCTCGCATGTCTAGCGAGAACACTCTTATAACAACGTCCTGAACGGACATCACTTTTATGCTCCTCCACCCTGGTATTAAGAAGTCTTCCAGTCTGTCCCACGTAAGTCATCTTACAGATCTTGCAAGTGATCTTGTAAACCACACCACCCTTTTCAAATTTATCTAAAGGATCTTTACGAAAAGTTATTATTGAATCCATTTTAAATGTTATACGGAAAATAGTATGAATATTAAATTTTTTTAACATGAATTGAATAGTTTTAGAAATTTGACCAAAAAATTGAAGAACAAAAGTATTAAAAGAACTACATTCTCTCAATTCCTTCTGATTATCTGTAGCTGAAATGTTACTTTGTTTGTTTTTGATTGTTGCATTCTAATTGTGATTTGTTGCTCGACCAACTTTTTTTGGTAGTGATTCAGAAAAAGGATATTCCTAACAATATTAAAATTCTCTTTGTGAAATAAAATGTGGGACAAACCTAGAGCCCTGTCGACTAAGTTTTTGATGACTGCAATTTTGTTTTGAAAAGGATGAGCTGAAAAGAAATGTAAAATGCTACCTGAATATGTATTTTTCCTGTACTAATTGGTGATAATATTACCGTCCTGAGCTTTAATTACTTCTACGTCCAAAAAACTGACTTTACTATTTTTCTCTATTTCGTGGGCAAACTGAAGTCTTGGATGAAAACTGTTAAAAGCATCAAAAACCACCTGTAACTTTGCTAGTGGAACACACAACAAGGTGTCATCAACATACCGATAGTAAAAGGGCAAAACAAAATCCAGCTTCTTGAAAGCAAAGGCTTCCAAATCTTCCATAACCATTTCTGCCGAAATCGGAGACATGACTGAACCTATGGGAGTACCAAACTTTTGCCTATAAAAAGATCCATTAAATTTAAAAAGTTGAATTCATAATGAAAACTATCCCTTCAATAAAATCTTTTTGACTTAATCGAGTACGTGTCCTTATATTGTCCCATCTATTTAGAATTGCCTGATTAACTAATTCAAGGGGTATATTTGAAAACATTGCGACAACATCCAAAGAAATCATCACATGGTCATCAGGGACAGTTTTTTGAATAATATTTTTTTTGGAATTCCCAGTTATTTTTAATATTGTATTTAGAAGTTGTAATTGAGTCTCTAAGTATCAAATTAAAGTTTTGTTCCAAGAATTTCGTTGGAGTGTTAATAGTTAAAATGACAATTCTCAAAGGATAGCCCTTCTTATGAATCTTTCTCAAGCCATAACATCTTGCAAGAACTGTGTCCTCAGTATTTATATCAGTCCATCTTATATCCTTTCCCAAAAGTCCTTTCTTTCTCCAATTGTCCAGCATTTTGAAAGTGTCTTTTGTCAATTGTTTTAACGGATTTTCACTCAATAATTCAAAGTTATCACCATTGGAAAGTAAGTCCTCCATATCCCTAATATAATCTGATTTCTTCATACAAACCGTAATATTACCTTTGTCATGCAAATTATATCAGGATTGTTCTTGAGAAAATCTTTTGTTACCTTGAAACCTTCAGAAATTTTACGATCAATACTACTAATGTGCAAACAATTCTTATCAACAAAACTCTTCAACAAATGTAAAACCTTATTTCGGAATTCCTGTTGATCCAACATTGGAACTTTGTGTATACTTGATTCAACATCTTTGACTATTTCCATCATTTGTTTCGATTTACTTTTTATCACTTGGTTACTAAAACCTTTACCTAATCTGAGAATATTTGTAACTGAATCAGGAATTTGAATATTTGCTAAATTTTCAAACCAAGGATCCTTATCTTCTTCTTCAAAAATGTTGTGTAAATTCAAATTTTGCTCTTGAATATTAGTTTATTGATCAATTAAAATAGAAAGTTTGTTCTCATGCTTTTTATCGTTGTTTAAAAATCTTTGATTAAGAAAAATCTGATGTTTTAGAAGATGAATGATTTTATCTTGTGGCAAACATAATTCTAATTAACTTTTAATTTTGGAGATTTTTACTTTTAAAAAATTAACATGATTTGAAACATCCTTGATCAATAAATTCAGCATTGAGAATTTGAATTTCTTTAAATTATGTTCGAATTGTCTATTGCAAGAATTACTGTGAAAAACAAAATCTCTAAATTTGTTATCCAAGAAAAATATTTTTTTAGGTGAAACATCATTTCTTCGACATTCAATCAAACACCCTTTTTGGAGGATACTGTCTCTTAATTTTTGGTGGATATCACACCATAATTTGACCTTTCTGAAGGTTTCAGGACCATATGTAACTTTGATCTGATTAGAAAACATAATATTTGAAAAAGATAAAATAAAATAAGAATAATAATATTTAAAAAAAGAAAAAAGGGTTAGAAATGACCTCCAATCCAAGTCAACTAAATTGAAATTCAAGAATTTTAAATCAGACCAAAATCAAATTTAAAATCCCATTTAACGTCCAACAGTCAATTCAATATATAGAATTCCTGAAAAAAAAAACAATAATTCAACGATCAAATTTGGACAAACACCACAAAATGCTCCTATTGCAACTCCTAAAAAACAAAATAAAAAAATTTGTTTCTTTGGATAAAAATAAAAAAGAGGAAAGAAAAATGAGAAGGCAACCAACCACATCCCCCCTTTTTTTAATTGCAAACTGAAGTCTTGGATGAAAACTGTTAAAGGCATCAAAAACCACCTGTAACTTTGCTAGTGGAACACAAAAAAAGGTGTCATCAACAAACCGATAGTAAAAGGGCAAAACAAAATCCAGCTTCTTGAAAGCAAAGGCTTCCAAATCTTCCATAACCATTTCTGCCAAAATCGGAGAAATGACTGAACCTATGGGAGTAGCAAACTTTTTCCTATAAAAAGATCCATTAAAATAAAAAAAAGTTGAATTCATAATTAAAACTATCCCTTCAATAAAATCTTTTTGACTTAATCGAGTACGTGTCCTTATATTGTCCCATCTATTTAAAATTTCCTGTTTAACTAATTCAAGGGGTATATTTGGAAACATTGCAACAACATCCAAAGAAATCATCACATGGTCATCAGGGACAGTTTTTTGAATAATATTTCTTCTGGATTCCCAAATGTCTCAAATCATGTTAATTTTTTAAAAGTAATAATCTCCAAAACTAAAAGTGAATTAGAATTATGTTTACCACAAGATAAAATCATTCATCTTCTAAAACATCAGATTTTTCTTAATCAAAGATTATTAAACAATGATAAAAAGCATGAGAACAAACTTTCTATTTTGATTGATCAACAAACTAATATTCAAGAGCAAAATTTGAATTTACACAAAATTTTTTATGAAAAAGATAAGGATCCTTGGTTTGTAAATTTAGCAAATATTCAAATTCCTGATTAAGTTACAGATATTCTCAGATTAGGTAAAGGTTTTAGTAACCAAGTGATAAAAAGTAAATCGAAAAAAATGATGGAAATAGTCAAAGATGTTGAATCAAGTATACACAAAGTTCCAATATTGGATCAACGGGATTTCTGAAATAAGGTTTTACATTTGTTGAAGAGTTTTGTTGATAAGAATTGTTTGCACATTAGTAGTATTGATCGTAAAATTTCTGAAGGTTTCAAGGTAACAAAAGATTTCCTCAAGAACAACCCTGATATAATTTGCATGAATGCTGATAAAGGTAATATTATGGTTTGTATGAAGAAATCAGATTATATTAGGGATATGGAGGATTTACTTTCCAATGGTGATAACTTTGAATTATTGAGTGAAAATACGTTAAAACAAATGAGAAAAGACACTTTCAAAATGCTGGACAATTAGAGAAAGAAAGGACTTTTGGGAAAGAATATAAGATGGACTGATATAAATACTGAGGACACAGTTCTTGCAAGATGATATGGCTGGAGAAAGATTCATAAGGAAGGCTATCCTTTGAGAATTGTCGTTTCAACTATTAGCAATCCAACGAAATTCTTGGAACAAAACTTTAATTTGATACTTAAAGACTCAATTACAACTTCTAAATACAATATTAAAAATAGCTAGGAATTCCAAGAAAATATTATTCAAAAAACTGTCCCTGATGACCATGTGATGATTTCTTTGCATGTTGTCGCAATGTTTTCAAATATACCCCTTGAATTAGTTAAACAGGCAATTTTTAATAGATGGGACAATATAAGGACACTTACTCGATTAAGTCAAAAAGATTTTATTGAAGGGATAGTTTTAATTATGAATTCAACTTTTTTTTATTTTAATGGATCTTTTTATAGGAAAAAGTTTGCTACTCCCATAGGTTCAGTCATTTCTCCGATTTTGGCAGAAATGGTTATGGAAGATTTGGAAGCCTTTGCTTTCAAGAAGCTGGATTTTGTTTTGCCCTTTTACTATCGGTATGTTGATGACACCTTGTTGTGTGTTCCACTAGCAAAGTTACAGGTGGTTTTTGATGCTTTGAACAGTTTTCATCCAAGACTTCAGTTTGCCCACGAAATAGAGAAAAATAGTAAAATCAGTTTTTTGGACGTAGAAGTAATTAAAGCTCAGGATGGTATTATTATTACCAATTGGTACAGGAAAAATACATATTCAGGTAGAATTTTAAATTTCTTTTCGGTTCATCCTTTTCAAAACAAAATTGCAGTCATCAAAAACTTAGTCGACAGGGCTCTAGGTTTGTCCCACATTTCATTTCACAAAGAGAATTTAAATATTGTTAGGAACATCCTTTTCCTGAATCACTACCCAAAAAAGTTGGTTGAGCAACAAATCGCAATTAGAATTCAACAAATCAAAAACAAACAAAGTAACATTTCAGCTACAGATAATCAGAAGGAATTGAGAGAATATAGTTCTTTTAATACGTTTGTTCTTCCTTTTTTTGGTCAAATGTCTAAAACTATTCAATTCATGTTAAAAAAATTTAATATTCATACTATTTTCCGTATACCATTTAAAATGGCTTCAGTAATAACTTTTGGTAAAGATCCTTTAGATAAATTTGAAAGGAGTGGTGTGGTTTACAAGATCACTTGCAAGATCTGTAAGATGACTTACGTGGGACAGACTGGAAGACTTCTTAATACCAGGGTGGAGGAGTGCAAAAGTGATGTCCGTTTAGGAAGTTGTTATAAGAGTGTTCTCGCTAGACATACGAGAGGGTTTGTTAATGTTGACCATGAGTTTCACTGGGATAATGTTGAAATTTTACATAGTGAATGTAATGAGAGAAAGAGAGAATTCATGGAAATGCTTTATATTAAAAAACAAAATAGGTCCTCTATAAATTTAAAAACTGATTTAGATAGATTAAACAAAAGTTATTCAAATTTGATTAATAACATTTAGTTTTCATGAGTCTTGACTTTCTCTTATTTCTTGATTGTTGTGACGGATTGGCCTATTGACCCACATTCAGATCTCAGGTATCGAAGGGATAACGTCGTCGCTTGGTCGCCGCTCCCACCTGTCACCTGTTTTCTTTTCCTTGCCTTGATAAGGGTGCTGTGTGAACACCGAAACGTTGGTAATGTATATTTGCATGCTTTTTTATTGTAATTTGATAATAGTAGAAATAAAAAAGACGAAAGAAATAAAAAAGAGAAGGAAGGGGATGTGGTTGGTTGCCTTCTCATTTTTCTTTCCTCTTTCTTATTTCTATCCAAAGAAACAAATTTTTTTATTTTGTTTTTTAGAAGTTGCAATAGGAGCATTTTGTGGTGTTTGTCCAAATTTGATCGTTGAATTCTTGTTGTTTTTTTCAGGAATTCTATATATTGAATTGATTGTTGGACGTTAAATGGGATTTTAAATTTGATTTTGGTGTGATTTAAAATTCTTGAATTTCTTATAATTTTTTCTAATTTATTATTTTTAATATTTTATACCCCGGTAACACAGCCTCTATTAATGACATGATTCAAAAGAAACAAGTGACTAGTAGACATTGCATGATTATGACCTTATGCTTTCGATTTCCAAGTCTGCCGCCGAAGTACCCTTCGGAATGGCAAAGGGCGAGAGACAGTGGCAATAATGTGAGGCAAAAGAGGATTGGGCTCATGGTATCACCCTGATAGACACAGGTACGATGTTACGAATAATCCTATTATTTAGGATAGCTGTGAATTTCTTATACAGTGTGTTCAGACAAGTTATTGGCCTGTAATTCTTTGGTTCAGCTAAGGTTCCCATCTTTGGAAGGAGTACTGTGCGCCTTTCCACCAACCACTCCGGAATAGGCTCTTCCAACTTTAGATATGAGGTGAAAATGCGGGCCCGCTTCATGCCTCTTAATACTTTGTTCTTCTCCTCGGTAGTGATAGGTGGGATATTTTTCCTCAGGTGTTATGAGGGCATTGCACAGTTTCTTGAAGCTATTTATGTTCTTTGAGCCTTCTATAAGTGGATGCTGGACTTCTTAGATTTCTCTCCAAAATGATTCGACCTCCTCTGGTTTGGGCGGATGATCGACAGTAACTGGAGGATCTTGGAAGAGTTGAAATGGGTCTGAGAAAAACTGTTGGTTTTCTCTGGCCCACCTCTCCCTCCGTTTAAGACTTCTCCTAGAGTCAGATAGTACTCGTATTCTGTCAACAATATGCTTCCTGATGGTCAGCAGCCTTGACTTGTTAAGTGTGTGATAACGAATCCGCAGTTTGCGCGTGAACAGTCGAACCTTAGCGGTGAAATTCCTGCCCAATGTTATGTAATCAATCACACACTGTATGCGGGATGCATACTGTCTTGCTCAGCCTATTTTTGTAGTGAATTGATGCATTCGTTTTTTGGTCTTATGATCAGCCGTTAGTTTTGTTTTACGGTTTGCATCCGCCAAAGCTCTCGCTGCATTATATTCCCCATCAGGGTCGCCTCTCTTTCTCTGCTTCCGGCTTGTTCTGGCTGCGGTAGAGTAGGCGCTCCGCTTACATAGCCCCTTTTTCAGAGTTGTTCGGCATGGTTTCGCAGACTTCGACGCGAAAAGTGCGAAAGCTCTAGCAATCTAGCAGTTCTTCAACTTCCATCTAAAAACAATGTCAATAGCCCCCAGTAGAATCGCGGTAATATATATAGTATACCCTAGCTGATCGTGGGAACAACAGTGACACTACCAAACCACCAAAAAGTTGGAGATGCGCTTCAAAACGATCTAACGCGCAGCGCGCCTGACAATGGGTCGGCAAGCAGTGTGGGCGCTTGTCATTGATGAACTGATTCGTGTTTTAAATGAATTTTGTTTTTACACAAGGCTGTGTAGATGAACTGGCGATCCTGGTAATAGGGGAGCATTAGGGCACTTTAGTGGATCTCATGCAGTCAGTGCTCAACATGATAGAGCAATAGTGCAGGGACCGTTGTTTGTCCGTTAACCCGGACAAGACGGAACTCATGCATTTTACCAGAAGAAGAAAGCTTCCTGACTCTAGAAATCTTAAGTTGTATGGTGGGGAAGTAGAATGTTCAAAATCAGCGAAGTATATTAATTAACCTAGAAACTCCATGTTGACGCAATGGTAAAAAAAATCTAAGATGGCTTTTTGGGCCTGTAGATGCGCAATAGGGAAACCTAAGGTCTTTAAACCCAGGATCACATACTGGTTACATGATATCAGTTAGTGCACGCTATGCGAGGATGATATTCTCGCTATGTAAACTGGTGTTATGTTGAGAAAAATATCCTTCATGGAACCCCTCAAGGTTATCTTCCATAAAAGGGAAGAATGGCATGATGAAGGAAGAAAGGAAGAATTATTTACACCAGAAGGTCTCGTTCGGTACACAGACGGCTCTAAAGACTTATTGGGAATAGCGGCTGGAATCCATGGGAAAAAGAGCCCAGGGCTGAGATAAGAAGAGCACTGGGCACATTCCCTACAGTTTTCCAGGCCGAAATAGTAGCTATTAAAGCTTGCCTGGAGGAAATTTGCAAGCGGGCTTACAAGGCCAGCACATTTACATTTGTTCGGACAGCAAAGCAGTTGCCTTCAAGATCTGCTTAAGGTTGCATCTGGTACATGTACTACGAGGAGTAGTGAACTCTTGAACATGGAAAGAAGGTAGATTAATGTCGTAGTAGGAATGCTTACTGGACACTGCCGTAGAAAATGTGATTTTCCTGAGGAGACAGCCCATCACAATGCCTCAGAAACGAGTTCCTGGGCGATTATTTTCTCGAATCAGAAGTATTTTTTAATCTTCTAAAAGTGTAACAATTCCACTAATGGTACTTTATGTAATATAGAAGGTAAGTATTTTTTTTTTAAATCAATTCGTCCTATGGATAAGGAATTAATGACGGGGCATTTATGTTCTTAGTGCCGTTTAGAATGATTCTTTAGTGACGTTTCTTCTTTTTGTTTTTTTCAGAAATTAATCTAGTCTTCATAATAAGATTTATGAGATTAGGCAGATTTTCAATTTGTACGGAAAGGCGGAATAGCATTGTTTACAGAAATGTGTGCTCTATAATGTATAGACAATAACATCAAATTTCATCCTTGGACTGTAGTTCTGCTATAAATTTCAACAACAAAAAACAATAGGGCAGTTAGGATTATTTTGCCTGTAAGTTAAATATTTTCTAATTAGTACGCTTATGTAGCCTAACTTTTTACATTTCTAATAGGTTAACTGACAAACTTAAAAAAATAGGTATTCTCTTTTTATGTGTAGCTCAAATAAAAACGTTTTTAAACAATTTCAAAAAGGAATGATTCATTAATAAACATGTTACAAATATTTATAATCAAACGCTGAAAATAAAAAAATGTCATTTCTGAGCCTTAGTGATTGATTGATTTTAACTTGATGCGTTAAAAACAGAACAATTTCAAGTGATAGCACGTGCAATTAAAGAATTTTGAATTAAACAACTTACAAATCAAACTATTTTAAATTGGGAGTGATATACATTGTAATACATTAATATTTAGAGAATTGCAGATTCCAATTTTCAAAGTTGAACAATTATTCATAATTTTGGAATTGTAAATATAAAATCTTAAAGATGAATGAAATTCTAAATGGATTGTTAGACGTTCAATATAATTTTAATTTAAACGTTACGATTTCGTACTATTTCAAAGAATGGACATTTACGAAGAGCATATCGCGTTACCAATTTTTATGAACATTTATCACTAATTTTTTTGTGAAAGTAAGAGTCATTTATTGTACGTTTCTAAACTTGAGCTATGGCTGGTAAGCTAGTGTAATTAGGTATAGGCCATTCAATAAATGGAAGGTGTTTGTAGTTCGTAGTGATAACTTGCGTTGTAATTGAAAAATATGGGAAATGTTGGAATATATCAAAAAGAATATGCCCTGACTTTTAAATTGTTTCAGCTTGAAAACCACAAAAAATCGTAAATATTGGAAAATGACGCATTCATTTCAACGTCTCGGCAAAGGGGGAAAAAATGCGCCTATTGATGCTATTAACTTCCTCCGAAAATATGATATTTTTTTTCAATAATGAGCAGCGCAGCTTAGATTTCTTGTGTCAAATTCGGATTGTCAAAGTTCAAGATAAAAAATATACTGAATCTTCGTCCCTGATTCAAATTCAAGGAATCACGCAGATAAATGAAGAAAGAACCCATCATTACTTCGTGAAATAATGGAGAAGCACTTGGTACCCTTACGGCAGGCATTAACCCTGACAAAAGTTTTGATCCTAATCCATTTTGCGATGCTTGTGGGAGGAAGTTCGAACAAGAACTAAACGTTATTGATCAGGAGACAACAATTATTCAAGTTGGTACCATTTCACCATTGAAAAATGAATTAAGGGAGTTGGTGACAGTAGGATTTTGAAAGAAACACCTCGATTGATATCTGGAAAAATATCCAAAAAAATATATATACATATATCTCTAAACTTCCAAGCATAGAGCAAAAATGTTTCAAACTGACATTCGGTACTCAAACCTTGTTTAATATCTCCTTAGCGCATTATACCAAAGAAGCCTAAGCAGTCAGACAAAATTTAATTATCACTTTGATTTTCAAATAGGAATGTAGTAGTATGATTGTGTAACACCTTGTTAAATTAGCGTATATCAGAAAAACAGAATCTATCTCTGATCTCTCTGTAGCTCAATTGGTTAGAGCACCTGACCGGAAATCAGATGATCTGGTGTTCGAATCTCAGTGGAGTGAAATGAGAGAGATCCTTTTTTCTGAATAAATTTGTATATTTTCGATATTAATTCATTTCGGTACTCCTTTTTGTAATTAAGATTTAAAAATAAACTATACTGTTTGTGTTCAATATTTGGAGATTTTGAAATTAGCAATTGAACTTTTTATTTATCATTATGGATCATGTATGTATGTATGTACACCATTAAGCCATTTCCCTTTCGGGGTATGCGTGACACTACCCAATTCCGGTAGTGTTTCTATATGGATAGTTTCTTGTAGTAATTAGCTACAAGGGTGGGCTCACCTCACCCACGATAACGTACGATATTAGTGTTACGAATGATACCATCGGTAAAAAAAGCATCAATTTTGCTGCGAAAGTATTTCCTGATTTAAATATATGGATAAAGAAATGTAAAGTCCTTGAGACGAAATTTGGAAACAACCAAAACGGAAAGGAACTGTATGGTGAGCGCGAGGATAATGTTGAAGATATCTATTCTCCTAATAATGGCCTAATAAGTGCTCTTCGCACTCGTCCTCGTTTCCGCACTCGCTTCGCTCGTGCGCTAACCTCCGACTCGTGATTCGAGTCTCCGGCTCATGCTGACAAATTTACACTCGTTGGCAATCGCCTATTTTGCGCACTTGTATCACAAATAGCTATTTCCGTATTTGGAACCGAATTATAGGGATCGTTGCCCTACAGTATGAAAAAAATTTTGCAATGAATTTCTGAACAATCTTATATCAATTTTTCCCGCAACTAACTTGGATTTCGGAAAAATCAATAATTTTATTGAATTTAGGGATCTCGCTCTTTAAAGTAACCAAGTCTTGTATGCTCTTCTAAGAGAAAGGCAAATAAAAAATCTGATTTTTGTAAATTATGTTTACCATTTAGAGATTGAAAATAAACTTTCATGATTTTCCAAAAACTCTGCAAGTAATTAGTTTTACTAATTTTGGCTGAAAGTATTCTAGTGTTATTACTCTTATCATAAATTCGGTTGTATTGTTGAAAAAATCTGCCAACCTACAGTAAACACGTTGTCATCGTGTTTTTCTTTTTTTTTTTTTTTAACAGTTCTGTTATCGAGCATCCTTTCATATGTTTCTAATCGATAATCTTTTAATTCTAGATGTCCTGTGCTTTTATGGTCGCATGATACAGCTAGAATTTAAAAACCGCTTAGTTTTCCGCTTAGTTCGGCAAAGGAACAAGAATGAGAGCAGCACCCAAAGATGGCCTTTTTTCTGTTTATTTGTAAATAGGATCTATATGCTCCAATTGATGTACTATTGACTCTTTTGAAAATCTTTTTTTAAATACATTATTTAGTGTAAATAAACTAGTGTGCCTTTTTTAAACCGAAATGGTTATACTCTCGGCGTAAAATGATTTCTTTCACTAGAATTTAAAATTTACTTATTGATAAAAATAACTACTTTTTTCTCCTTAAAATGCCGAATTTGAAATATTTATCCATATATACTGTTGTATATATATATATATATTGTTTTATATTATACTGTTGTCACCTCCAACGGTTGTGCCCGCTGTGCGTGGATAACAGCGATGAAATACGAACTCCAAACTGCACTACTCTCCTAATTTTGTGCATACAACATCAGCGTAGAAGATTTCAGACATCGTATTACATTAACTTCTAACCTCCTTATCTCATCAGTCACTTGACTTAGTCCGTGGCTATGATGGAAAACAGGGTTCTCCCGAGAACAAGATTATAAAAAAATATTTTTTCGGTTTCAGTTTTGTTTCCTTTGGAATAGATCCGAAGGGCCTATGACAAAGCCACCGTACGCGTCCTCGGGTTGCGGATAGAGGGTCCCTGTACCAAGGGTTTCTGCTGAATATGGTTATAATAATTGATAAGCAGTCGCGGACAATTATCCAGGGATGGTCCCGAAGGAATAACCCCTAAGCGGAGGCGTAAGAACCATGCCGAAAGCTGAATGGCACCTGGGTAAGGTGTCTTTAACGGTGACCCTGGGATACCGGGCGACCTCTCAGAGTATCAGCCTTATCCTTGCACGCGGGGCTCTACAAGGATGGACGAAATCTTTCCCTAGCTGCTCGTGGGAACAACAATGAAACCACCAAGACACCAAAATGTTGTAGATGCGGTTCAAAACGATCGAACGCGCAGAGTACCCGGCAATGGGTCGGCTAATAATGCCGATCGTCCTAGATTTCGGGGCGCTGAAAATAATGTAGATGGAAACACGACGACGACACGGCGAAAAGCCCATTTTGAGTGGACGGATCAACTTAAGAATGACGTGCTAGGCTGCTACGATGCCAGCATTATCCCTGTTCGCGGAGGCTTCATGGCGCGTATGCACACTCTGTGGTGCCAAAAACACCCAGAGCTTCAGCATGGTTCGCATCAGTCTTTGCGAAATCAAGCCGACTACCTCCGAAAAATGGATATGTACGCGGAGTGCTTCCCCAACCGCTGCGTGATCAAGTTGCAGACGAAGATGAAGCGACATTAAGATCAACCGCAGAAAGCAGGCACCTTCTGAAAGATGATTGCAATTTAAGTAAAAGGAGGAACATCAACATGCAAGTTCCTCTTAAGCCCCAATATCTGGCTGAAATGGATGCCTCCCTTCGTGGAGATATCTCGCAAAAGTCCTACCTCTGGCCCATCAATTCCTTAGTTTATGGTGCTGCGAGAACTTTGCCTGATTCAAATCGAAGGCTAAAACCGACGATGGATCAAAAGACCAAAAGACGCTTGCATCAACTGAACAAGAAAATTGGATGGGCAAGACAGAATGCGTCCCGTGTTCAATGTGTGATTGACATCATAACATCTAGTAGACCGTTTACGGAAAGGGTTCGAAAGTTCGCCCAAGAACAAAGGATCTTGAATCACACACTAAACAAGTCAAAGCTGCTGACAATCAAGCAGCATATTGTTGACAAAATACTTCAGCAATCTCCCTGTTTCTGTCAAAAAATCCACTCAAGCCCAAGGAGGTAGAGACTTTTTGGAGAGAGGCATAAAAAATCCCGCAAACGCTGGAGTTGAAAGAAGATTCTGACAATATCATCCGCTTCAAGGAGTTTTGCGACAACCTCATGAAATCTGAGGAGGAATGTCCATCAGTCTCTGCAGAAGAGGTGAAAAAAGCACTCAGAGGCACGAAGAATTTTACCGCTGTGGGACCAGATTCTATCAAGAACTTTTATTGGAAGAAGTTTACTTTTATACACCAACATTTGACCCGCATATTCACCTCATATTTAAAGTCGGAGATGCACATTCCGCAGTGACTGGTATTAGGACGCACTATACTCCTGCCGAAAATGGCAACTTGTCCAACCCAGAGAATTACAGACCAATAACTTGTTTAAACACACTCTATAAGATCTTTACAGCTATCCTAAACAACAGGATTGTTAGGCGAATTGAGCCTGTATGGCGAGAGATGTACGAACAACGTGGCTTGAAAAAAGGTGTAGCAGGCTGTCGAGAGAACCTGTAATTGACGGGTGTGTCTGTAAAGACGCTGCCGCCCAACAGCGCGTCCTGTCAATGGCCTGGATTGACTACCGGAAAGCTTTCGATTCAACCTCTCATAGACTTGTCATCTGTCTGTTGTAAAGATTGACGGTACATCCACACATAGTGAGATGGATAGAGAGATTGATGCCTCTTTGGAAAACTAAATTTATCATCTCATCTAGAGATTATCGTCTGATAACGAACAACGTTACCTTCCAGAGGGGCGTCTTTCAAGGTGATACCATGAGCCCTTGGCTTTTCTGCATCACACTTCTGCCTCTATCTCTCGGACTAGGAAATTCTCCTGGATACCTCTGTGGCGACACTAATCAGCGCGAGCATAAGGTCACTCATGTATTTTATATGGATGACCTGAAGATCTATGCCTCTAGTAAAAGCAAACTTCCACCTGCTATAAATATCGTCAAGAACGACACAGGAGAAATTGGAATGGACAAGTTTGTCAAGATTTATCTGAAAAAAGGAAAGATTACTGGCGTTCCCAAGGACCCTGGGCTTGTGGACATAAGTGTTATTAGACATCTTTATACTGGAGAGACCTATACATACCTGGGCGTGCCTCAAAGCCGCATTCAGGATATAACATCAGTGAAGGCGTCTCTCCGAAGCAGATACAAGATTCCGCGATTATACATTTCACGCCATCAAGGCGGACGCGTACTTCTGAATCTCCAGTGTCTTCATAACCGAATTGTTCTAAGTACCGCTTACATAGTTGCTAATGGCAGAGATCCGCTCCTAAAAATGGTCAGGAATCACGAGATGATTGGCGAAGGAGCGTTCCTTTACAAAGCCCCGAAGCAAGCTGCCGAGACCCTTGGCCTGAATTTTAACATCAGAAGTGAGGAAAGTGCATTACTCCATCTAGATGCTGCACGTCTAAAAGCATATGCACGGAAACTTCTACATAAATGTAGAAAAGCAGCCCTTGTCGAAGGAGCAAACTTTTGCCTTCCACAACTCATCAGGGTCAATCCAAGTACAGAGGGTTTTATTTTTCCATGCCAGGACGGTTTCATTTCCACCTTAGCATACCGTGCCCGCATTTTATGTCAAGAAGTTCCCAGTGATAGGTGCAGAGCGTGTCATGCACACGCTGAGTACCTAGAACACATACTATCTGGGTGTCCGACCCACGCAGGAACGACGTACATCTATAGACATAATGCGGCCTTAAGAGTACTTTATTACAATCTCTGTCGTTCTTACGGTGCTGGTCGCGACCCTGCCCTGACGAACGCTCCAAGGGATATAGAGTCAATTGTCCGAAAGTAGAAGTGCCAAATTTGCTGGAACTACGATTTTTGGGCAGCAGTCTCCGTTGCTCACTCGAGACCTGACATTGTTCTCCAAGACTTCGAGAAACGAACTACATTCGTGATCGAATTCCCGGCTCCGTCCAAATACAACATCACTGCAAAGGAGAAAGAAAAGGAGGAGAGGTATCAAGACATCAAGAGAGAGCTACAACGACTGTACCCACAGTATTCGGTGCGAGTAATTGTCCTTGTGATTGGTGCTCTCGGAGGTGCGAAATTATCACTGGTTCGTAACCTTAAAGCCATACCCGCGTGCCAAAAATATGCCAAGGTACTTGCGAGGTGGATGCAGAAAGCTGTCATCCTTTGGTCTCTTCATGTCCTCAAGACACACGAGGGTTTCGCCGGCCTGTCGTTATGATTTTGTCGTGCCCTGTGACCACCCATCTCACGGTTGTGAGACGTGGCCATTGGTGTGATTTACCGCGGTTCTACTGGGGGCTATTGACATTTTTTAGATGGCGGTCGCTCTTAGTGGGACCCTGCGGTGGTTGTTTAGCTCTTTTTTTTTAATTATATATATCAAGCCCCAGCTTTTCCCTATGGCTCTTCTACAGAGCCATAGAGTCGCTACTAGCTTCTTGCACTTGTTTTCCAGGTGCTCGTTCCATAGCAGCTTCTTATCCAGAATTACTTCAAGATATTTAGATCGTTCTTTGATTTCCGGTTGTTGCCCTTCAAGTTTCAGTGTACTTGTGGTTCCCCACTTATACCATCTGGTGAAAACAATCGCATCTGTCTTACTCGGATTAACCGATAGTCCAGTTTTCTTGCACCATGAGTTCACTATCTTCAGTGCATCCTGAATTACTCCGAAAAGCGCATCCAGATGCTGGCCGTGCACGATAACCAAATCGTCCGCATAGCCTATGACGCGGTGGCACCACAGCACCACAGCAAGAGTGTTAAAACTCATCCCTGCGGATATCCCGAGTCAACGGTACCACATAAAATGGTATCTCTCTTAGTCGTAGTTAGATTATTGTTGGCCAAAATGTGGAACGTCCATTCCACGACTGCAATAGGCAGACCATGTCTGATCATGGCCGCTCTGGTCACCTCTAGAGGTGTTATTGAAGGCTCCTCCGATGCCCATAAGGGTTCCAATCGCGAGGTCTTTCTCCTTCATTTGTCCTTCAATTAGGTACACTGCTTCGCTTAGGGCCGTCTCTGTCGAGTGACCAGCCTATAGGCGTGTTGCTTTTTGTGAAGTGACCTACTTGACAAGACCTGATCGCGGATATATCTATTCACAAGTCTTTTCACTGTTTTTAGTAGGAAAGAGGTTAGGCTGATGGGACGGAAATCCTTGGGTAAGAAATAACCGTTCCTACCTGCTTTCGGAATAAAGGCTACTCTCATACCCCTTCATGCCGTCGGGACATGTCTCAACGTCAGACTAGCCCTAGCAAGTCTCGCTAGCGGCCCTATAACTATCTCTCCAGCCCTTTTTGAGAGGACTGGATATATGCTTTCTGTGCCAGGAGACTTGTAAGGGCTGAAGGCCTTCAGGGCCCACCTGACCCTGGCGGGGGTGACACTCTCGATGGCTAATTGCCGTTTCGGGCCCAGTTGCACCGCAAGGCTACTTTGGTTGCCTCTGAGGTGTCGTCCCTTTTTCTCCATCCTTGAAAAGCCCGGGAAATGTGCCTTGATCAGGTGAGCCAAGGTATCCCCGTGCGACTCTGAGTACCCCCCGCCGGGCAATCTCAGAGTGCCGAGAATAGCGTCTGGATTTCGAGAAAGCAGCTTATCTATTCTAGCCGCGTCAGCTCCCTTCTCGATGTCTGTCCAAAAGTTGGTCCAGTTCTCTTGCTTTGCCTTACGTATTGCACCCCTGTATTCATCCCTCATAATTGTGAATGAGGTTCATAGTTCCTTCGTTTTTCCAGTACTGGCACGTCTGAACCTCTCTGGTTTCCCTGCGAAGCTCTTCGAGTTTCCCATTCCACCCGTGTATCTCCCCAGCCTTTTGGACTCTTGCAGGTTGACAATTACTTTCATAGGTAGCTTTGATGGCTTCCGTGAAAATTTTAGCTGCCATCTCCAGGGTATCCACGTCTCGAATTGGCCTGGGAACCTCTGAAAGTGCACATCTTAGTTCCGTGGAAAACTAATTCCAGTCCGTTCTTCTTGGATTTCTGACCATTTAGGACCAGCGGGTACAAGGGATTCCAACATGAACTCTATCTGTGAGTCATCTGAGAGAGTGGGTTCATCTGAAACACTTCACTTCTTGATATTATCTTTAAAAATATTGGTACAGAGAGTGATGTCAATGACTTCCTCCCTGACTGAGTTACGGAACGTCGGAGTGTTCCCCGTGTTAAGAATTTCTAAATCAACGGTGATTAGGTATTCCATTATGTCATTGCCTCTTGAGTTGATGTCCATGCTGCCCCACAAAGTATGGTGGAAATTTGCATCCCAGAACTAGCCTGCCTATTCCTTTGAGATCCGTGGCCATCACCATTAGGTCTCTCGAACATAGCTCAAGCAGCGGGACTGCGTTAACTCCCTTCTCCAGTATGCAGGCCCTTGGTTTGGCCGTGTTGGTGTGCCTGTAAAAAAAAGACCAGCACCCCCCCCCCCCCCCCCCCTAATCCTCTTATGATATCTCGAACTAACCAAGGTTCTTGGATTAGCGAGATACCTGTGTGCCTCGCAGCCATGCCCCTCTGCAAAACTGCAGAGGCGCCTTTGCTGTGATGCAAGTTAATTTGGGTAATGGCTAGACCAGGAGCAGTCATTTAAATCTGCTTTCGATCCTTCTGTGCCCCGACAGGTTCCTCTTGTCCTTGGCCAGCAACCCTAAAGTTGACCTGTCTAAAGTGATAGAAGGGCCTATTGTTGATGTCCGCAAGAGCCCTCGTCTGGGACTCAGGAATCTGCAGAAAGATGAGATGCCTGGTGCCTCCTACTGTGTTCTCTTCGTGAGGCCTATCGTGCCTGACGATTCGCCAGGACGCTGTCCCGGGGAACCACGCCGTAGCCCTCACCATCTTCTGGAGCAATTCAACCCTACTCACATTAAGAGCTGCACCTTCCCATGACTTTGTCTCGACCATTGGTTTGAGTAGCAAAGCTTTAGTCGCTAGGTTGGCTGCCGCAAATACGAAGACCCCTCTCCCGCAGAAGGAGGTCACGAATTTTTGATTTTCGAGCGCCCTCCAGGTAGCCTCCCTATAGATTTCATACTGCTTCGTACCATCGAGTCCGGGTAGTTGGTAACGGTCACCACCATCGTCAGGAGTATAGTGCGTCCTAACACCAGCCACTGCGGAATGGGCGTCTCCGATTTTAAATATGAGGTGAATATGCGGGCCAAATGTTGGTGTATAGAAGTAAACTTCTTCCACCAAAAGTTCTTGATACAATTTGGTCCAGCACCGGAAAAGATCTTCGTGCCTCTAAGTGCTTTTTTCACCTCTTCGGCAGTGACTGATGGGCACTCCTCCTCAGATTTTATGAGGCTGTCGCAAAACTACTTGAAGCGGATGATATTGTCAGTACCTTCTTTTAACTCTAGTGTTTTCGGGATCTTATACACCTCTCTCCAAAAAGTCTCTACCTCCTTGGGTTTGAGTGGATTTTTCACAAAAACAGGGAGATCGCTGAAGACGCGTGATGGGTCAGCGATAAACTGTTGATTCTCCCTGATCCATCTCTCCTTCTTCTGTATTCTCCTCCTTGCGTCAGATAATAGCCGTATTTTGTCAACCATATGCTGCTTGACTGTCACCAGCTTCGACTTGTTTAGTGTGTGATTCAACATCCTTAGCTCTTAGGCGAACTTTCGAACAACAACAACAACAACCTTGCCGACAACGATCTACCAGACGTTATGTAGTCAATCACACATTGAACACGGGACGCATCCTGTCTTGCCCATCCAATTTTCTTGTTCAGTTGCAAGCATTTTTATCAAAATTGAAAATATGAACTCATGAAAATTCAACAGTTATAAGGCAAACTACATAAAATTACATATTTTCATAAATTTTTATATGTAAACTCCACACCTTTTAGCTGCAATAACAAATCTACCTACTTATGCTGTAATGTAATTTCCAACACAATCTATTTCTTTTTTAATTTACTTATTAAGCTGACTTCTTGAGATCGGGAATGATGCGCGAAAAATGATGAAGTTTAGACTTTTTTAATATTAAAAAAAACAGATTTTCGTCATAGAAATTTACCTACTAATGAATGAAAACACCGCTCAGAAATTAACGGAATGGTTTTTATCATTTTTTTCACTCCGAAACTGGTTTTAACGCACGTACGAGAATGACGGTTCTTTTGTCAAAATGCACTATTCAGTTTTAATATCGCATTCACAAAAAAAAGTTAATATTGTAAGCTCTATTAAATAGAATCTTGTATCAAGCGATACGCTTAATATTTCTGTATTTATTAGTAAATTATGAATAGAATATTTTACTAGAAAAAAAGACGTACAGTAATGACCTTTGGGGTGTTCTTATATTAAATTTAAGTCAATAGAAACAGAAATGAAAAGCCGTTTTGTGCATAGCCCCATCTGGACAATGTTTATTATACGTTACAGAGTCGATTGTATTATATTAATGTTTACTTGATAGTTCGAATCAATGTAAATAGTCCGATTATTATCTTCCTTTCTGCCTGTGAACTTAGTCTTTTTTCCGACACGAAAGAGAAAAACCAGTTTTCAGAAAATTGATCGAAATGGATTCTCCAACCAGTGATTTTTCGATGAAAATTAAATTCCATGATCGGTTAAAGCTTTTAAGTGTAACAAATAATGTTTGTGTGATAGCAGACGAAAAATGTTACACAAATCTTTTGGAACCAATGTTAGAGGCTAAAATTAAGGAGAACAAAATCTCTTTAGATTATCGACTATTACGATGGTATGATGTATACGCTTCGTTTCAATCGGACGAGCGTGCGTGAGGTGGTTCGTTTTCCACCAATTTTAAAGTTAATTTCGAGTCTCTAATTTTCCAGTTGGTGATCTTTAAGTGAGGATGATATAGACTGAATCTCTAACAATAGAAATGTTTTCTTGGTTTGAGAAGCAATGTGAATTTTAAATCTAAAAGTCATAAAAGAGGGAGGTTAGGTGACGTATTTGCAAGTGTCCACGCACATTGAAGGTGTAAATTGGAAGAAAACAACTTTTTTTCTTTTTAAGTGACAAAGGACAAAAATAAACATATGAAAATTCACAATATTTTTGAAAATGTTAAGTTTTTGAAACTGTGAGGTAATAGCTGATCGTATGTACTGTATGCGAATCAGATAAGAGGTAGAGCCTTATGGCTAAGCATGCTGCTAGGAGTGCCGGATAGAAGAACACGTAGTAATTCGGATCCTGGAGGATACGGTGAAGAAGGATTAAAGGTTAAAAAGAAATGTGCAGGTTGTCCAGCGGAAGTCTCTAAAGTAATTTACTACTGTGCCTATTGCATCGCACCATACCATCCGAGCTGCGCGAAGAAAGCAAGGGTCTTATTAGAAAAGCAATCTGTGTTAAACAGTTGTAAATGTAAAAAGTCATCTGCTACTGGAAATGCAACTCCTTTGCAAAAGAGAATTTTTGTTCAACCTTAGATGCAAAAAGGGAAGCGAAACAAAGTAAACTAAAAAACATGGATCCTGCACTACAAAAATACCTTGAGCAAAAGTTCGCTGATATTACGCAAAAAATGTCGGACTTACAGAAAAGCTCAGAAACACAGTTAAAGGAATTAATATACTCCGTAGATTTCATGTCGAAACATTATGAAGAACTGAAACAGAATGATGAAACACAGACTAAGCGTATAAAAAAACTTGAAGAGGTAAATCTACAGCCGAAAATAGACATGGAATTCATAAAACAAAAATAAAATCAAAGAGACCAAGAAGAAAAAGCAAATAATCTAGTGATCTCAGGAATTCCGAAACAGGATGAGGAGCCACTGTAAACAACTGTCACAAAGGTTAGGACAGGAATGGGCTACAAACTTCTAGATGAAAATGTAGTGGCATGTTACAGACTTAAAAGTAGCAAAGAGGATGCTCCGATTCTACTATCACTAGATTCCAAAGAGGCAAAAGAACAAATAATGAAAAGAAGAAAAGAAATTGGGTCTCTTTATCTTAGCTCCTGTAGAATCAAAGGGAATAACGACAGGAAGATCATTAATAATGAAGATATGTATATATGTATACCATTAAGCCATTTCCCTTTCAGGGTAGGCGTGATACTACCCGATTCGGGTAGCATTTCTAGGTGGATAGTTTCTTGTAGTAAATAACTACAAGTGTTGGCTCACCACACCCACGACGCCAACAGCACGCAGTAGTATTCTCGAACGGTCACCCATCCAAATACTAACCGTGCCCAACACAGCTTGACTTCAGTGATCTAACGAGAACTGGTATTTCCAGCGTGGTATGGCCGTTGGCCATATTTATTATAATACAAATTATGATAAAA
Organism: Andricus quercusramuli; assembly: GCA_932178445.1. Taxonomy (NCBI): domain Eukaryota; kingdom Metazoa; phylum Arthropoda; class Insecta; order Hymenoptera; family Cynipidae; genus Andricus; species Andricus quercusramuli. The sequence continues at coordinate 96,035 of CAKNXH010057563.1, read as the reverse complement.
AGATGTTCCAAATGGCATGAGAACTACAGAAGACCAACGCCTGTAAATTCGCATGGTTCTACAATAGAAGGGTTTACGTGAAGAGAAAAGAAGGGGACAACAGTTATGCAATGTTATGCAGCAACCACTTAGCTTACTACAAATGAGACTGCAGAAATAGTCACTACGAAACTAGACCTCAAATGAAGCGAAGTATTACAAATGTATATGTCGTAGGCTTTTAGAGGATTCAGTCTTTCAGCCGACTGCCTAGGCATTCAGCCGACTGCCGGCGTTCGGAAGAATTTGGGACGAAATCGATACCTAGCGTCCAAGTGCCTGGTTTATTTAGGCATTCAGAAGAATATTCAGCTATTCTTCTGAAAGCCTGACACGTTTTAGGCTTTTACAGGAAACCAGCCATAGAGTATTAAAACACATTGAATGGATATGTAACATTTCTTTAAATTTATTTTCATGTTCATCCAATTAATGAAATAAGTTCACCTTGTTGCAATAAATAATTTTTGTATTTTCTACATTATCTATCTTAAATTATAGAACAATTGTTCATTTTTATTCAACTTTAATGTTATAGTAAAAGGCCAAATTTTCCATTCAACATGCATCATTTGAACTCTGAACTCAGTGTTTTCGTGGAATTTAATCAATTTTGCTATTTGAAATTGTAACTTGTGCAAGAAAAATCGTAAACATGGCTATTTTACGTTATAATATTTACTAAATTCTACAAAAAAGGCGTTCACAGTTTAAATAAGGCTCTCTAAATGGTAAATTTAGCCTTTTACTTTTTTACGCGACAGAATTGCAAAATAAAAATACTATGTTCTCTGCTTTTTATTTAGTTTCTTTTTGAAATTTTTGTTTGTATGGGAATCATAAGAGATTGTTTACTTTAAATTAAAGGACAATTGTTCATTTTTTATTGAATTTTGATTTTCATTTTTTACTAAATGACTGAATTCCCCATTTTACGTGAATAATTTGAACGCTGAACACACTTTTTTCGTGGAATTTAATCAAGTTTACTATTTCAAATTGTAACTTGTGCAAGGAAAATCGTAAATACGGCTATTTTACGTTGTCATATTCACTAGATTCTACAAAAAATGCGATTAGAATTTAAATTATGCATTTTAAATGATGAATCCAGCCATTACCTTCTTTCCGTGACTGAATTAGAACATAAAAATAAAACATTTATCTTCGAAACCTGTGAAAACATAAACTTAAATTACAATACTTTTTAAATATATGACATCAAATCAGTATTCTTATCATTCTGTAATTAAATCCATCATTTAATTATTCAATTAATATAAAGATTTTTTAATCAAGTGATTATTTAATTAATTACGCTTTTCATTATTATTTGTCATTAATAATATTATATCATTATAATAAGGCAAATTGAAAAATAAATAAATGTTTCCCTTCGAATTCTGTGGAAACATGAACTTAAATTAAAAGACTTTTCAAATATATGACATAAAGTCATTATTCCTATTATTTTGTAAATGTATATTTCATTAATTGGATGAACATGAAAATAAGTTTAAAGAAATGTTAAATAGCCATTTAATGTGTTTTAATACTCTATGGCTAGTTTCCTGTAAAAGCCTAAAACGTGTCAGGCTTTCAGAAGAATAGCTGAGTATTCTTCTGAATGCCTAAATAAACCAGGCACTTGGACGCCAGCTATTGATTTCGTCCCAAAATTCTTCCGAACGCCGGCAGTCGGCTGAAAGATTGAATACTCTAAAAGCCTACGACATATACAATACTCACTTATGTATACCCAGTCATCAGGATTATCCTGTTTTTGGGTAATAAATTTAATAAATTAAAAAAAACAATTGGAGATAGCGTAAAATTGATTTATCCCGCGAATAAATCTGAAGATAATAATGACATTAAATATTGTATTCATAATAAAGAGTTTTTTGATATATTAAAAAGTTTGCCTGTACAGACTAGTCATGGACGCCTACACAAAATGCATGATGCGTTAAAGATTAAATATGTAAATGTATCGCGAAATACAACAGTATTACTTCTAAGTTGCTGAAAAACTTGCACTAAGAAGACAATGCACCCAAAAAAAGGACTTGTAGTAAAACTAATCCTTTTTCGAGAGGTATACGCACGTGCAATCACTAAGATCATTTCATTACCTACATCAACTAACAAAATTTTTGGTGCTGCGCACCTTAAAATCAAATACTGTAGCTAAAGTATGTTACAATTCAATTTATATATTTTGAGCTTTTGGTGCACTAGCTGTACTCCAATCCGATAATGGTCGAGAATTCGTCAATAGCATAATCGGTGAGTTGAATACAATGTTTCAATGGAGTGAGGGTCTGTGATTTTGTCAACGGCAGAAAAATAATATTTTACACTCAGGCATTAGGCAAACACTGTACTTGAATCTGTACTTGAAAAGTTGCAGTCAGCAGAAGATCTTGATAAAGTGTTCTTGTTGATATTCAAGAAACTCAGGACAATTACGCATTAACCTCTGTATAAGTATTTCAGAGATCGGACTCTGCATAAAAGGGCTTGTAGACAGCGCGATGTGTACATAACGTTCTATATTTCTTTATTTCGGGCTGGGTACAGAACGGCCTGTTCACATCGCGATGTGTACAAAAATCGCTGTACACTTCGGGATGTGTTAAATTTGGGACTTGGTACGTAACATTTATACAGGGTGTCCCAGACTCAAGTGTCCGGACTTATATAGGTAAAAATAAATCGAAAATTCCTTTTCCAAAAATTACTTAAAATTTTAATTTTTGAGTTATTAAATATTTAAGCTGGACCAATCAGGAACGGGGTATGAACAGTCGTGCGTACGTGAGCGTAATTTCAACGCAGTGTCAATGTAATGTCTTTCAATCTAAAAAATGTCAATAGCCCCAGTAGAACCGCGGTAAAACACACCTATGGCCACGTATCACAACCCTTAGATGGGTGGTCACAGGGCACGACGAAATCATAACGACAGGCCGGTGAAACCCTCGTGTGTCTTGAGGACACGAAGCAATCCAAGGGTGACAGCTTTCTGCATCCATATCGCAACTGCCTTGGCATATTTTTGACACGCGGGTATAGCTTTAAGGTTACGAACCAGTGATAGTTTCGCATCTCCGAGAGCACCTATCACAAGGAAAATTACTCGCGCCGAATATTTTGGGCACAGTCGTTGCAGCTCTCTTTTAAGGTCTTGATACCTCTCCTCTTTCTCTTTATCATTTGCAGTGATGTTGTATTCGGACGGAGCCGAGAATTCGATCACGAATATAGTTCGTTTCTCGAAGTCCTGCGGAAGCATGTCAGGCCTCGAGTGCGCAACGGAGTCTCCGTTCGATAGTATGTGTTGTAGGTACTCAACGTGTGCATGACACGCTCTGCCCCTATCACTGGGAAATTCTGGACATAATATGCGGTCACGGTATGCTAAGGTGAAAATGACACCATCCTGGCATGCGAAAATAGAAGCCTCTGTACCTGAATTGAGTCCTGATGATTTGAGGAAAGCAAAAGTTTGCTCCTTTGACAAGGACGGTTTTTCTACATTTCTGTGAAAATTTCCGTGCATATGCTTGTCGAGTAGCTGTTGGTGAAATTTTCCAACCTCTGCTTTCTTTACCTCGGCTTTTAGACGTGAAGCATGTATATGGAGTAATGCACTTTCCTCACTTCTGATGTTAAAATTCAGGCCAAGGGTCTCGGCCGCTTGCTCCGCGGCTTTGTAAAGGAACGCTCCTTCGCCAATCATCTCGTGGTTCCTAACGATCTTTAGGAGAGGATCTCTGCCACTCGCAATTATGTTAGCTGTACTTAGAACAATTCGGTTATGAAGACTAGGGTGGTCCAAAAATGCATTGCAAATTTTTTTTTCATCCTAGAGGGCAAGTCCCTCCGCCAAAAGTTTCCATTTCCGGTGAAAAAAAATCCCTATTTTTTTTCGAAATTTAAATATTAACACGTGCCACCGGGCACTTCAAAATCCCATTTAATTAACATGGGGAAATTTTGGATTTTCGAAAAATTGAACTCATACTTCAGGGTTTGATCGAAACGTGCCAAACATTTTAGGGATTGAAGAGGAGTACCTGTGAAATAAAAGGATACTAATAGCTTTTATTTTCAACTCACCCTTATCCCCCCCCCCCCTCCCACAACGCCCCAAATATGACCCAAAAATCAAAAAAGTACATTTTCACGTATTATTGTTACTTTTCAGCAATTTCCGTCGTCTTTTTCATACATTCAATTACAAATGGACAACTTGAGTATTTTCCATGACTTTTTGAACAATTTCTAATTGTTTAAACAAATGTAACTTATTTAAATAATTATATATTCCCACAGAATGTAAAAAATAATCGTATTTTCTGAATGAAATGTAATAGTTTGTCATTGTTTGGAGTAGTTATTTCTTTTAAAAACATTATGTAATTATTTAAACAATTAATTATTGTTTATTCCCGAAATTTCTGAAAATTGACCCAGAGATGTCCAGTTTTCTCTCAAATTGGTATCCTATGCTACTTTTTGTTAAATAATTATATAATTTTAATGCATTTCTTATAATTTTTAATAAATTTATATTTTTTCAAACAATTTTCATTTGCTTAAGCAGTTTTTTTTGTCGATAAATTTAAAAAAATTAAATCAAATAAAGTACATATAATTATTTTTCTGGCTGTATAGTGTATAGAAAGAATATATCAACAATTTTGTAATTGTTTAAACAGATATAATTTTTTTAAACAATTATTTTTCCAAAAATGTTTTTTTAATCATATTTTCTGAATTAAACGAAATATTGAATGATTTCGAGGAGTAATAAATTTTGCTACAAACTTTATGTTATCGCTTATACAATTAATTATTGTTTTTTTCTTCAAATTTTCTTCAAATTGAGTATGAATGGTTTACATCTTCTTTGGCGCATTATTAAATAAATCATGGAAGTCATAATAAAATTCAAATCATAAAAGTGTATTTATCGTTGCTTTCTTCATATTTTTACAATCTTTATCATAATTATATTATCAAAAAGCACATTCACTAATGCAAATTATTATTCAAGTTTCAATAGATTGCTTTTTTCCATTTCCATACTCGTTATAAATATTAAAACGTGTCGCTGATTCTCGTTTTAGCTTCATACGATTATTTATAAAACATTCATGGATCATGTAAATCAAATAAAAATTGTTTAAACAATGACACGTCGTTTTTAACAGAATTTACTACTCAAAATCATCCAATATTATGTTTAATTCAGAAAATACGATTTGAAAAATATTTTCGAAAAAATAATTGTTTAAACAAATTATATTTGCTTATACAATTAAAAAATGGTTAATATATTCTTTCTATACACTATACAGTCAGCAAAATATTTATATGTATTTTATTTTATTTAATTTTTTTAAAGTTATCGAAAAAAACTGCTGAAGCAAATCAAAATTGTTCAAACAAATATAAATTTATTAAAAAATATAAGAAATGTATTAAAATTATATAATTATTCAACAAAAAGTAGCATAGGATACCAATTTAAGAAAAAACTGGACATCTCTGGGTCAATTTTCAGAAATTTTGAGAATAAACAATAAGTAATTGTTTAAATAATTACATAATGCTTTAAAAAAAAATAACTAATCCAAACAAGGACAAACTATTACATTTCAATCAGAAAATACGATTATTTTTTACATTTTTTGGGAATAAGTAATTGTTCAAATAAGTCACATTTGTTTAAACAATGAAAAATTGTTTCAAAAGTCATGGAAAATATTCAAATTGTCCAATATTAATTATTTGTATGAAAAAGACGACGGAAATTGCTGAAAAGTAACAATAATACGTAAAAATGTACTTTTTTGATTTTTGGGTCATATTTGGGTCATGTTAATTAAATGGGATTTTGAAGTGCCCGGTGGCACGTGTTAATATTCGAATTTCGAAAAAAAAATAGGGATTTTCTTTCTCCGGAAATGGAAACTTTTGGCGGGGGGACTTGCCGTGTAGCTCGAAAAGCGTTTTTTGGACCATCCTAATGAAGACACTGGAGATTCGAAAGTCTGCGTCCGCCTTGATGGCGTGAAATGCATAATCGCGGAACTGACGAATTGATATGCAAGCTTTTGTGCATATGCATGATGTTTTGTTTGCAATTGCCGAGCCTTAGGTGGTTCAGCAATTTATTTTTGACTTTCTTATTTTTGCACTAGAACTCACTACACTAGATCCCGAACCGATTTGAAAAGAGAGAACACCAGCTTAGTTCTAAATGGTCAATTTGAGGTATGCGAAACGAAACTCGAATTTATGGGAAAAAAGCCGTTGGCACAAAAAAACCCAGATTTATTTTACTCAAATTCAACAGAAGTAATTTAGATGGGATGATTTACTAAACATAAATGGAAATTGCGGAAAACAACCGAAAATTAGAAAGCGACCACGTGGTCGCGGCGAACCGGCGTTGGCGTCGCACACTCGCGGTCGCGATGCTTGTCCGTTTCTATAGATAGAGTATTTGATTAGGTATCTTTTCAGAACATCCTGACTTCCTTCGATAGGAATCAGTGGCGGTAGGATAACATCCTGATTCGCTGAATTGGAATCAGTGGAACGTTGGAGATATTTGCCTGATAGGCGATCGGACGCGACGGAGCTCCGCACAGACCGAGATTGATCGATGGTTCGAACACGACTGAGTGCACCGTTAGCCAACGCCTCTCTCCCGCTCGTCCACACTCATTCTCTCTCTCTCTCTCTCTTTCTCTCTTCGCGCCCTCCTATGTACCTTCTAGAAAGATTCGAATTATAATCTCGCGCGTAGAGATTCATACAACGTGGATCAATTCATACAAGGTAAGACCGAGGAGGGAGATTGGGAGTTGGAGTGCCGAGATAAGGGTTTAGAAACAATGAAACGAATTATTCATTAAAAATAAGGTATGGTTTATTAGACCACTTACATTGTGGAAATAAGTATCCCGAGGTGGGTTTGGCTGGTCGAGCCGGTTGAAGGTTTCCTCCAGGAGGTGGGCCGACGATATGGCGTCGGTAGCGTCGATACGAAGCGGCAGCAAGACGGCGTGTTGAGGAGAACGTAACGGTGACAGCGAACGACGGAAGCACTATTGCACGCACAAGGGGAAAAGCGGCACGGTAGCCGAAAAGCGAGAGCAGTCGACTGAGGAACCGCTGTGCTGTTCCTCGGGACTTCGGGTCCCCTCGGGGAATTCCGTTCCGTCTCGTGTGCGGTCCGGCAACCCTTTCGTGCAGGGTCGTACCGAGTCCCGCGTTATGGTAACAATTCTGTTACACCCCCCGTCCCCGCGGGGGTTCAGGTATATACCTTTAATTTCCTTAATGTGTTTGTCCAAGTCTAATATAGTCTCAAAAAAAGGCCTTTAAACAAAAGTTTGCAAATGTGCTGTTTTCCTCTAGAGGTTTGCTTTAATAATTTTAAATCTAAACAATCATCATGTTTCGGTTTCATTAGTATGAGTGAATTTGTCTGTTGGAGTCTGGGGCTATAAAGTTTTTCTCAATTCAAATTGTTTTTCGTTGTGACAAAGGTTACATGGTATGTAAGTAAATTTTAGTATCAATCCTTCGCAAAACTGATATTATAGTTCTTCACAATTGTCCCTAGTTTTGTGCTTTAGGTTCCTCTTCTCTCGTTGTTTCTTTGCTTCTGATCCTCCTCCATGGGTATCTTCTTTCTGAAACAAATATGATAAGAAAAAGAAAAAAACCGTCCGTGTAGTCGATTGTCGTGGAGATTTCTTGTTTATAGAGTCGAGTGTCCTTTGAGTCTGTTTTTTGTTTGCCTTTGGAGTCGATAGTCTTTTGAATTTATTTTTACTTGAGTTCAATTGTTGTTGATTTTATTTAGTTTATAATTATTAAAATTGTAAATCCCATTGAAAGTATGTAATTTAGTTTATTAACAAAAAGTCAGTCAATTTGTTTCCTGTTGTAGCATTTTTATTTCTGCGTTCCGCTGTTTGTACTTCCGAATGCTGTTATCTTACAAATTGTTTGTTAGAGTCGTTTCACAGTAGTTTTGTTCAGAGTGTTGTTTACAGTTTTTTGAGTTCACTTGTATCGCTAATGCTATTGATCCAGTGTTATTTTTGCCTTTGTTTAAGTCTAAATATTCTTACTTAAACTCACTAATATTTTCCACGCTTATGTGCCATTATGTGTATTCACATTTTCTAATTTAAAATCATTTATATTGCATTCTCCAATGCTCTTGCCTTTAAGGTTTTTTAATTTGTGAATAGTTGGGGAAATTTTCTTTTTAACAATAAATGGAACTTCGTACTGGTCGTAAAGTTTGCCTACCTTTTTATCTGCTTTGTTAGACAGTTTGTTTACCCTGTATAAAACCTTATCTCCTACTTTAAATTCTAACGGTCTTCTCCTTAAATTATAATTATTAGCCTGTCTTTTCTTTGCTTCATCTACGTTTTTCTGGACTTCTTCTTTTATAATTTGTAATCTTCTTAATCTATCAGTCCATTTGTCGATGCTTTGGAATACTATCTCGTTATCGGTTTCTAAATTTTTTCTTAAGGACTGGAGAGGTTCTCATTCGCGATCTAAGTTTAAGAACGCAGGGGTAAACTGTGTTGATGAATTTTTACTAGTGTTAATTGCGAACTGTAGATCATCTATATGTTCGTCCCAGATAGAATGGTCGTTATCTAAATAGGTTTTAATTATTTGTTTAATTGTCCTATTGTGTCGCTCGGTTGGGTTTGCTTGGGGGTAGTACTTTGGCGTTTTCGTGTGCCTGATACCGAATTTCTCTGTTAAGTCTCTTAGTATTTTATTTACAAATTCCGTGCCATTATCGGTGTGAAGAATCCGCTGTGTTCCCCAACGCGAAATGACACGTTTATGAAATTCTGATTCTATCGTTATTCCGTTTGCTTTTTTAATCGGGATTATTTCGTCCCATTTTGTAAATTGGTCTACAAACACTAAAATAAATTGGTTTTTTCTCTTTTTAGAAATCGGCAATGGTCCCATGAAAGCTGCTGCTACCATGGTCCATGGTTCTTCGAGGATTCTCTTTTTCCATTAACCCTACTTTACTTTGGTTAACCGGTTTTACTCTTCGACAAGTCTGGCAGTTTTTTACGTATTTGATAACGTCCGAATTTACCCCTGGCCAGAAGTAATGTTCAGATATTCTCGCGTAAGTTTCCTCTGAGCCTAAATGTCCTGCCTGGGTTTCGTCGTGGTTTCCCCGTAAGAGTTGACGTCTCAAGCTTTGGTGTACGACTAATTTCCAAGGGTTTGAGTCTGGTAATAGAGTAGATTTGAGTGGGTCAGTTCTATAAAAGTAGAGTTGCGAATCTCTGATTCTCCATTTTTCGTGTTCTTCTGGTGTTTTTGTCACTTGCCTGAATTTTGTAGAGTACCAGTCGTCTGTCTTGTCGTTAGCGTTCGCTTCTGGTTTTTCTACGCTACAAGCTAACGCGAACGCCATATTTTTCGTTGGTTCTCCTGATCTCGAGAGGGCATCAGGGACTAGGTTTGAACTACCTTTATGATATATGACTTCGTAGTCATATTCTAATAATTCTAATGCCCATCTGGCTAATCGGCCAGTGGGATTTTTTAGGTTATGGAGCCACTTCAAAGCTAAGTGGTCCGTGATTACTTTGAAGCTGTAACCTTTTAAATATGGCCTGCATTTTCGTATGGCCCAAACTACCGCTAGGAATTCTTTTTCAGATGCCGAGTAACGCGATTCCGCTCCGTTTAGGATTCTACTCGCGTAAGCGATTGCGTAATTTACACCTTCGATTATTTGTGTAAGTGCAGCTCCTAACCCCGTATTACTCGCGTCAGTTTCGAGTTGGAAGGGTTGCGTGAAATCTGGGCAGGTCAAAATTGGTGCTGAAGTTAAAAGATCTTTAATTTTCTGGAAAGCCTCATCTTGTTCTAACCCCCAATCCCATGGTTTATCTTTTTTAAGTAATCTGTTCATTGGTTCTATTGTTTCACCAAAGTGTGGAATGAATTTTCTGTACCAACTTGCTATCCCTATTATGCGCTGTAATTGTTTAATGTTTCTGGGTTTAGGGAATTCCAGAATTGGTTATATTTTCTCGTCGTCTATTTGGAGTCCTTTGTCGTTAACTTTTAAACCTAAGTATTTGATTTCTGAGCAGCCGAATTCGCATTTGTCCGGACTGATCGTTAAATTTGCTTCGTTTATTTTGTCTAATATGAGATTTAAATATTTCAAATTTTCTTCAAAATTTTGTGTTACAATTATAATATCATCTAAATAACAAAAAGCGTTTGGCTTTGAATCTCGTGTGATGATTTTATCCATCAGCCTCTAGAAAGTGGCTCGAGCATTGGTTAAACCGAATGACGTCCTTTTAAATTGATACATGCCTTTTCCAGGGACTGTGAATGCTGTAATTGGTTTTGAATTTTCTTCTAATGGGATTTGTAAATAAGCTAATTTTAAATCAATTTTGGAGATCAATTTTGCCGATTTTAAAGTGTCCAGTATTTCTGTCATGAGTGGGATTGGGTAGAGGTCTTTTTTAGTAATATTATTAACCTTTCTGAAATCTAAACAGAATCTATAATCTTTACCCTGTTTTTTAATCATCACTATAGGGTTCGACCAATCAGAGCAAGACGGTTCGTTTATGTCTTGTTTTAATAATTTATCAACTGCCTGATAAATTATTTCCTCCCATTTTGTAAATTGGTCTACAAACACTAAAATATATTGGTTTTTTTCTCTTTTTAGAAATCGGCAATGGTCCCATGAAAGCTGCTGCTACCATGGTCCATGGTTCTTCGAAGATTCTCTTTTTCCATTAACCCTACTTTACTTTGGTTAATCAGTTTTACTCTTCGACAAGTCTGGCAGTTTTTTACGTATTTGATAACGTCCGAATTTACCCCTGGCCAGAAGTAATGTTCAGAAATTCTCGCGTAAGTTTTCTCTGAGCCTAAATGTCCTGCCTGGGTTTCGTCGTGGTTTCCCCGTAAGAGTTGACGTCTCAAGCTTTGGTGTACGACTAATTTCCAAGGGTTTGAGTCTGGTAATAGAGTAGATTTGAGTGGGTCAGTTCTATAAAAGTAGAGTTGCGAATCTCTGATTCTCCATTTTTCGTGTTCTTCTGGTGTTTTTGTCACTTGCCTGAATTTTGTAGAGTACCAGTCGTCTGTCTTGTCGTTAACGTTCGCTTCTGGTTTTTCTACGCTACAAGCTAACGCGAACGCTATATTTTTCGTTGGTTCCCCTGATCTCGAGAGGACATCAGGGACTAGGTTCGAACTACCTTTACGGTATATGACTTCGTAGTCATATTCTAATAATTCCAATGCCCATCTGGCTAATCGGCCAGTGGGATTTTTTAGGTTATGGAGCCACTTCAAAGCTAAGTGGTCCGTGATTACTTTGAAGCTGTAACCTTTTAAATATGGCCTACATTTTCGTATGGCCCAAACTACCGCTAGGAATTCTTTTTCAGATGCCGAGTAACGCGATCCCGCTCCGTTTAGGATTCTACTCGCGTAAGCGATTGCGTAATTTACACCTTCGATTATTTGTGTAAGTGCAGCTCCTAACCCCGTATTACTCGCGTCAGTTTCGAGTTGGAAGGGTTGCGTGAAATCTGGGCAGGTCAAAATTGGTGCTGAAGTTAAAAGATCTTTAATTTTCTGGAAAGCCTCATCTTGTTCTAACCCCCAATCCCATGGTTTATCTTTTTTAAGTAATCTGTTCATTGGTTCTATTGTTTCACCAAAGTGTGGAATGAATTTTCTGTACCAACTTGCCATCCCTATTATGCGCTGTAATTGTTTAATGTTTCTAGTTTTAGGGAATTCCAGAATTGGTTGTATTTTCTCGTCGTCTATTTGGAGTCCTTCGTCGTTAACTTTTAAACCTAAGTATTTGATTTCTGAGCAGCCGAATTCGCATTTGTCCGGACTGATCGTTAAATTTGCTTCGTTTATTTTGTCTAATATGAGATTTAAATATTTCAAATTTTCTTCAAAATGTTGTGTTACAATTATAATATCATCTAAATAACAAAAAGCGTTTGGCTTTGAATCTCGTGTGATGATTTTATCCATCAGCCTCTAGAAAGTGGCTCGAGCATTGGTTAAACCGAATGACGTCCTTTTAAATTGATACATGCCTTTTCCAGGGACTGTGAATGCTGTAATTGGTTTTGAATTTTCTTCTAATGGGATTTGTAAATAAGCTAATTTTAAATCAATTTTGGAGATCAATTTTGCCGATCTTAAAGTGTCCAGTATTTCTGTCATGAGTGGGATTGGGTAGAGGTCTTTTTTAGTAGTATTATTAACCTTTCTGAAATCTAAACAGAATCTATAATCTTTACCCGGTTTTTTGATCATCACTATAGGGTTTGACCAATCAGAGCAAGACGGTTCGTTTATGTCTTGTTTTAATAATTTATCAACTGCCTGATAAATTATTTCCCTAATTTTTGGGCTCACGTGATAATATCACTGTTCAATGGGATCGTGGCCCTGGACGTCAATTTTGTGTTCCGTCAGATGAGTCGCCCTATGTTCCTTTCCCTGGTGTATTTTAATTTTATTTTTGAGAAGCTTTTTTAATTGAGATTGTTGGCTTTCGCTAAGTTCAACAATACCTTCGCAAATTTCTGGCGAACAATAGTTTTGTTCATCGATTTTTTCCAACCTATCTGAAATGTTATGCAATTTTATTGCATTATTTTTTAAATTAATCCATTGGTTTTTATTTTCTGTTTCCCTAATTTCATTTCCTTTTTGAGATTCCTTTCCTATTTTATTTTTATCAGTAACTTCTTCATTTTTCCAAAGGTTACGGTCCCTATCCTTATATTTTTCTTCGTATTTTTTATTATAAAATATTTTTCCCGAATTATTTTTCATACCCTTTTTCCTAATTATAGGTTTATCTAAATTAAACGAGTCTTCTATGCTTGAGTCGTCGCAAGTGTTGGGGTGGGGATGCTCTCTAGTGGTTGGTATTTGTTGCTCGATGGAATGCTTATTAGGCTTGCGATATCCTTTGTAGAATTTGTTACAGGAATTTGGGCGTTCTTGGTTTTTTGGGGTTGGCTGGGATTGATAGGCAGTGGGGGAGTTTCGCTATCTTTTAATGTCTGGCTATTTTTATTAAGCTCTTTAGAACTTTTGAGGTTAACGCTACCTCCGAATTTCGGTTTGATATCTAAATTCCTATTTTCTTCTTTTTTCGTCGATGGTTCGGTCCTAGTTTTTATGTTTTTACTTTCTTTATTCTTTTTCGTTGTAGTGTCAGGTGTAGTTTCGGCTTTGTATTCTATTATTGGGGTGGGGAGCGATTTTGGATAAGCTTCCATAGGATAGTAGGTGGGGGGACTCCCTGGTAACCACCAGGTTTCTGAGTGATAATTTAAGGTCATCCGTAGGGCTTTTAGCATGTCTTGTGTGTTTTCCGACTCTGATTGGGATTAACTACTACTTGCCCAATTATGTCGGCTGTATCGCCGTTCGCTACTATTAATTTTTGCGAGACGGGTTTAAAAATAGAAAATTTGGAATTCTGGATTTTTTCCAGCAATTCCTTGCCAGCGTATGAATGTGGGACACCTGTATCCACTAGTATTCGAAATAAGCTACCTTCGACTTTTGTCATTAGATGAAAACGAGTTTCCGTTATTTCATCTTTATCCGAATTTAAGTATTCTGGCGTTTCGGTATTAGATTGTAATGTTTTGGTTGTATGTGTAATATGGACATTCTCTTTTAAAATGGCCCGTTAACCCGCAATAATAGCAATTTGAATCATTTGTGTTTTCGTTCATTTTTATATTTGAGTCCTGTTCTTTGTCTGAGTTAGAACATGTTTTTTCTTGTGAGTCTTTATTATTATTGTTACTCGGTTTTTTATTCTTATTCCCGAAGTTCGTTTTTTGAAAATTTTGTTCGGTGTTATTATTTCCTGAATTGCTTTCGGCTTTTTCTGCTTTGTTGATATTGATTCGGAAAAGGTGGGAATAGAAATCCCAATGGTGAAGATGGGAATCGATTTTGTATGGTTTTTTACCCTGGTTATTTTGACTTCGGTTTCCGTTTTGGTTATCCTTTTAGTTGTTCTTATCTTCCCTTAAATCTTTATTATACTCCGAATTATTTACATCCCCACTACTGCTATTGCGTTTTTGTTCTAATTTGTCCTCTATTTTAGGTTCGGTAATCTGTAGGACTGTTTTATATATATATATTTCATATTCAATTCTAAGGTTTTCGTAGGCTCTGCGTAATTCCGATTCGCCACATTTTCTAGGGTACAAGTTTGTAAATAATTTTCTAATTTCTGTCAGGTATGAGTGAATGTCCTCGAGCCGGTTCTGGTTACAAAATTTGATTTTTTGTCTAATTTCCTTGGAAAATTGTAAGCGTTTTTGAAATCCTCGAAAAAATCACATAAATGCCTCCAGGAATTTTTGTTTATTTCGCATCAATCTTTTGCATCTTCGATTAATAGTGCGTCTAGATTTTCTAAGATATCCCGATCGTTTATTTTATAAACCCTTTTGAATCTTTTTAGTTCTTCAAGGAAATGCGCGGGACTATCGTCTTTATTATTACGAAATTAAATTGGCCAATTACTCATAATTTGGAAGAATGTTTGCATCATTCCGAAAGGAAAATAAGTTGCTGGGATTGTCTCAGTATTTAAATTATTCTAAGGTTCGCTATCAGTATCTGTATTATTTGCGTGGGTTCTAGAATGTCTGTTTGACGTATTACTTGTTGTCGAGAGTCTATGTCGTCTGTTTTGGTTTGAAGTGTTTCTGTCCTCTAATGATTCACTGTCATCTGAGTTTTGTAATTTCAAATTATTGATTCTCGTTCTACCACGGTTTTCGGTATTGTTGTGGGAAAGTTGACGGGGTTCTTGTAAATTATCTTTTAAATTAAATTGTACTGATTGTCTGTTAAGGGATGCGCTTTTATTTTGCCTGTCACTAGGTTTAATCTTTTCTCTTTCGTTTTCAAAAGAACTATGAGCTGACGGGTTCAATCTAAGTTTTGCATCATTTGCCCTTTCTTCCTTTCCTCTAAAAAATCTTTCCTTTTGTTGGTTCATAAATTCATTGAACTCTACACTTTCTAAAAGTTCGTCGGTTTCTAAAATGAACTGTGTATTATTTTTCAAAAAGGAATCGCAATCAAAAGTTTTATTGTTGGTGTGTCTGGGATTGTTTATTGAGCCTAACGCGCCTATTGCGGGTAACTCTTCGTTATCCCAATAGAGGGTATTGATTTCTAGGTCGAAAGTTTTGTTAGATTTTTGAGTAAGGTCATGGAGTACGTGTCAGTTATTTTGAGTTGGTTCAGTATATGTTTTCCGAGTCAATCTGTCTTTTTCTCACCTATTTTTATTCATTGGGGTGCAGCGGCACCTTCCAAATCTAGGTTATCATGATCGTTTTCCATGACTGTAGGTTTCGGCATAGTGATTCCAATTTTTCCTGATCTCAATTTCATTTATTTTAAACTTGAGTTAGGATTTGTACGGAAAGGACACCCTATATCTGCGTTCGATGTAGATTTCTAATTTAAAATTTCCATTTTGTTCTAGATATTTTAATTGAAATTTTAATTAGTCATTTAATGGTTAGAGAGTTCGAAAATATGTTTATTTTCGCCGTAGGACACTTTGTTTTGGAGATACGATGCGTGACCTTGCGTATGACTTGCGAGAGTACGTGTTGCACGTGGGACTCGTTATCGCGCTAGGAAGTTCCGTCAAGTCGAGCGATTGAAATACTCAACGAAAAGAAAAATGTATGCTTTTCTTTTTAGGTTTCATCTTTTTCCTACTTATACATGTCTGATTTTTCCATAATATCTATGATTTTTCCAAATTCTTTCTTTATTTTCATTTCTATCTCGGTTTAATTCTTTTTAAACAAAAATCAATTTTGATTTCATTGCCATAAAGACAAATTGATATTTTAATTTTCGATTATGGTTTTCTTTACGTTATTCGTTTAGGCCCTGAATTGCGATGCGCAAATATCTGCTGCAATTTTCGCATATGCGAGTATGCCGTACAATTTTTAATTTATATTACCTCAAATATCACATAATAGGCACTCCAAAATCATTATATAAATATATCAGGTCATTGGCACATATAAATCATTTTTATACATATATCAGATCATTGACACATGTAAAAAATTATCTCGTATATAATATCACAAGTACACATCAACAGCATTTCAAGATCGAAAATCATCAAAATCAAATCAAATACACATTAGTCAAAAATAGCAAATAGCAAAATGGCAAGGCATGTGAATTCAATAGTATGCAACAAAGATTGAAAAAAAAGTTCAAAAGTTTGAGAGCAGTCCTATAGGTTTCACTTGAATTTAATTTTCATCCCGTTTCTCGGCAGGTTTCATGGTTGTTTAAAAGGAAGAGTGTGGGATTTTAGGTTGGGCGCCAGGTATTACAAGGTTAGACCGAGGAGGGAGATTGGAAGTTAGAGTGCCGAGATAAGGGTTTAGACACAATGAAACGAATTATTCATTAAAAATAAGGTATGGTTTATTACACCACTTACATTGTGGGAATAAGTATCCCGAGGTGGGTTTGGCTGGTCGAGCCGGTTGAAGGTTTCCTCCAGGAGGTTGGCCGACGAGATGGCGTTGGTAGCGACGAGACGAAGCGGCAGCAAGACGGCGTGTTGAGGAGAACGTAACGGCGACGGCAAACGACGGAAGCACTATTGCACGCACAAGGGGAAAAGCGGCACGGTAGCCGAAAGCGCGGGCAGTCGACTTGGAGTCGAGCGAGCACAGACTGAGGAACCGCTGTGCTGTTCCTCGGGACTTCGGGCCCCCTCGGGGAATTCCGTTCCGTCTCGTCTGCGGTCCGGCAACCCTTTCGTGCAGGGTCGTACCGAGTCCCACGTTATGATAACAATTCTGTTACACAATTCACGATACAAGTGTTACGACGTAACATGCTCCCGGCCAACGCTGCGGAATGAGTTGAATTACATTCAACGGAACGAAGCAGAGATAGACCTAACTATAATAAATAAGAATGAATACAAATATACGTTTGACCTTAGAACTAATATTAATCTATAACGATAAACTACGTAAACTTTGAATGCTAGTTAACATTAGTAATACTGAAGTCAGTTTCCTTTGGAGGGACTGCTCCGATGATTTGGTATCTGATCACAATGAAGTAAGGTTCGAAATTGCTTGACAACATAATTCGACGTTGTCCTTAAACTAAAGATTTGAAAGAAATCTAACGTATTTACACTATGTACAATGAGTTTAACTCAAATCTTATCTATTTGGTCGCCTTTGACCTTTCACGGGTTATTACTCGACAACATATTTACAAACTATACGAAAACCTTGAACTCAATCAAATTGGTTCAGTCAGCTGACTTAAGATTTTACGCAATAGATAACAAACATAATCGGGTCATGTTACGTTTATACGCGCCGTTCGCAGTCTTGATTGGTGCGACTCTAACGATGCCATCGCTCCCTGGATACACCTCGAGGATCACCCCCATCGGCCATCTTGCACATCCAATATTATCCTCTCTGAGAAGAACAACTGAACCAGCTTTCAATTCTTCAGTGGACTGATGCCATTTTTGACGAGTTTGCAGTTCGTTGAGGTACTCTTTATACCACTTATTCCAAAAGTCCTGCCGTGCCTTGGTGATGAAGTTGTAGGTCGACAGTCTGTTGTCCGGAACTGAAACGAGATTTCTTTCAGGTAAAAAAAGGGCGACCTATTAATAGGTGACCAGGAGGTCACCAGGAGGCCAAAGGGTCATTAGGATCAGCCGAAAGAGCATATAGAGGCCGAGAATTTAAAATTGCTTTAATTTTAATTAACAAAGTGTTAATTTGCTCTTACAATAGTTTTTGATCTTTCAACACACGCTTCAAGTGATGTTTGAAACTCTTTACAGCTGCTCCCCAAAGACCGCCGAAATGAGGGGACAACGGTGGATTAAAGTGCCACTCGATTCGTTTAGATATTGAAAAATTTCCTATCGCTTGCTTGAATTCTATTGCGAAACTTCTTTTCTTTGATAAAAATAGGACCGAAAAAATCTACCCCCATGCGACTGAACGCTGGCGCTTCCATTACCCTAACTTCAGGCAAGACAGCCATTTGAGCCTGCATCATTTTAGGTCGTTGTGGAATACATTCGATGCATTTATGAACGATTTTCCTGACTTGATTTTTTCCATTCAAAATCCAGTATTTTCCCCTGAGAGTGTATAGAGTCAATTGGATACCGGAGTGTTTATTGTCTTCGTGACCTTCACGAATGATGAGATCAGTAATTGGATGTTTGCTAGGTATTAAGAGAGGGTGTTTTTGATTGTAGATCAAATCTGACTTTTTCAAACGACCACCCACGCGAATGAGATCGCACTCGTCGAGGAAAGTATTCAACTCATCGAATTTAGTAGACTTTCGATATGAAACTGTGGTCTCACCACCAGCCGCCTCTCGAGCTGTCGCGAGAAGTTTGGTCTCCTCCGCGAATCTTTCACGTTGTATCATCGCTACCAAGCGAAGTTCAGCGTCGATCATTTCCCGACATGATAGTGGACGATCTTTCTGAGATTTTAGGTTTTTTCAACGTAGAAAATACGCAACGAGTCTTGTGAGACGTTTGAATGATGAAACCCGAGAATAGATATGATCACAAGTCGCGATATTAAGCAAGCAAACACCCCCTTTCAAACCAGGCACTTTCACCGACGATGGTTCGAAAGACCTAGGCCATTCCCTTTCAGGTTGAGCTAACCAGCTGGGACCTGTAGTCCAACACTTGTTTTTGATGAAATCTTATGGTAGCTGTCCCCTAGAAAGTGAATCAGATACCTTGTTCAACGCCGACAGATTGGAAGACCAAATCTGTCGAAAAAGATGCTTGTATCGGCTTCGGAGAGACTCCTTCACTGATGTTACGTCCTGAATGCGGCTTTGAGGCACGCCCAGGTATCTGTAGGTCTCCCCAGTATTAAGATGTCTAATAACACTTATATCCACAAGCTCAGGGTCCTTGGGAACGCCAGTAATCTTTCCTTTCTTCAGACGAATTTTGGCACACTTGTCCAAACCAAAGTCCATCCCAATCTCTCCTGTGTAGTTATTGACGATATTTATAGCAGATTGAAGTTTGCTTTTACCAGAGGCATAGATCTTCAGGTCATCCATATAAAATACATGAGTGACCTTATGCTCGCGCTGATTAGTGTTACCACAGAGGTATCCAGGAGAATTTCTTAGTGTGAGAGATAGAGGCAGAAGCTGATTCAAAAAAGCACAGGGCTCATAGTATCACCTTGAAAGACCTCCCTCTGGAAGGTGACGCTGTTCGTTGTCAGACGATAATTTCTATATGTGATAGTAAATGTAGTTTTCCAAAGAGGTATCAATCTCTGTATGCTTCTCACTATGTGTGGATGTACCTTCAAGCTTTCCAACAGAGAGATGATAAGTCTATGAGAGGTTGAATCGAAAGCTTTCCGGTAGTCAATCCAGGCCATTGGCTCAATTCGCCGAACAATCCTGTTGTTTAGGACAGCTGTAAAGATCTTATACAGTGTGTTTAAACAAGTTATTGGCCTGTACTTCTCTGGGTTGGACACGTTGCCTTTTTCGGCAGGAGTATAGTGCGTCCTAACACCAGCCACTACGGAATGGGCATCTCCAAATTTAAATATGAGGTTTGAGTTTGTCAAAAGGACAAACACAGGATTTCACGGGTAGCGGGTGCTAATCTGAAAAATTGCACCCGCTCCCAGCGAAATCGCGGTAAAATTTCAGCCGTAACCTTTTCTTATGACCGTGAGGTAGGTGGTTACAGTCTGTGGCGAATTCAATATGATGATCCGGCAAAAGTCTCGTGCATCCTGAGGATATGGAGCGACCCAAGGACGACCTCCTTCTGCCTTTCTTACCGCAAGTGTCCCAGCATTTTGTTGACACGCAGGGATGCTTTTTAGACTATTAACCAGTGAAACCTTGGCACCTCCAAAAGCGCCGATGATCAAGACAACTAGCTTAACAGCATATTCCGGGTACAACCGTCGCAACTCCCTTATACTTATACTTATATTTATACTTATACTTATACTTAACTCCCTTATACGTCTCTTTCTTTTCTTTCTCCTTGGCTGTGACGTTTTTGTCAGCTGGTGCCGAAAATTCGATAACGAACATGGTTCGTTTCTCGAAGTCAAGGAGTACTATGTCAGGCCTCAAGTGCGCAACAGAAACAATTGTCGGGAATATGAAGTTCCAGTATATACGGCGCTTTTCATTTTCGGCAATTGACTCTATTTCCCTAGGAGCGTTTAGCGGAGCGGTATTTGGGCCAATTCCGTGAGAGTGACAGAGATGGTAATAAAACACCCTTAGTGCTTCATTGTGCCTTTGGATGTATGTCGTTCCCGCATGAGTTGGAAAACTAGATAGTATGTATCCTAGATGCTCGGGGTGTGCACGACACGCTTTGCAGCTATCATCGGGAATGTCTTGGCTCTAAATGTGGCGACGGCATTCTAGAGTGGAAATGACACCGTCTTGACATGCCAAAATGAAGCCCTCCGTGCCCGACTTCAATCCGGGCGATCTAAGGAAAGCAAACGTTGGCTTATACGACATCAACTGATCTTCCGAATTTCTGTGGAAGATGCCATGCATCCTCTTCTCGAGAAGCTGTTTGCAGAAGTTTTTCTCCTGTGCTTTCTTAATCCGGGCCTTCAGGAATCAGTATTCAGATGGATAATATTTTATGCATTTTGCTCACCCCTAATATTTAAGTCAAGGCCGAGTGTTTCAGCAGTCTCCTACGCTGCTTTGTACCACTATTACGTCTTTTTGCCCACTTCCTCGTGTTTCCTGATTATTTTAAGAAGAGGGTCTTGTCCATTTGCGAATACATGTGCTGTACCCAGAATAATCCTGTTGTGAAGACATTCAAGATTCAATATCCCACGACCACCTTGACGGCGTGAGATGTAAAGTCGTGGAACAGAGGACTCGAGGTGCATGCTTTTGTTCATGAGCATAACCTTTCGGGACCCGATATCGAGAGATCTGAGCTCGTCCGTCGTCCATGGAACTACTCCAAATTAATAGTGTACTACTGGGACGGCAAGCATGTTCGGAGAGTATCCTTTATAGATGTCACGTCCTGAATGCGGCTGTGTGGCACGCCCAGGTATGTATAGGTCTCTCCAGATCTTACACTGTAAAAAAAATCAACGAAATTTGACATCGTCAGGCATGGGAAATAAAAGGACCTTGCACGAACGTTGTAACTTTCCGCGGCGGAAGGTAAAATCCCACACTGTTGGGAATTTTAAAATGTCGACCGTAAGATTCCCATCTAGTGGTGAAATTTCGAAGCTGTTAATGGCTTTTACCTAGCGAGAGTAACAATAACCTAAAAATTTCATGGGACAACTTTCAAATGAGTCCTTTGCAAATATGACTTTCGTCTTTCATTGCATTCTGTACAGTTTTCGCAGTACTTATAAAGTACATAGATTTTTTCAGATGCAAATATGAATTAATATACATACAAAAAGAAAATAAATTTCGGCTATGTTTCTGCAAGGACGCCGAGACTCTTCAAACTTTACACACATACGTGTAATCCAATTCACTTTATATATA